>JAFEMH010006843.1:0-110719 GCA_022495995.1 Adenophora triphylla var. japonica | reverse complement strand
CCACGCCATTTTTATTTTGAGGGCCAAAACTTTGAAAAAGCCCGAGATCAGAGATTTAGGTTCGGAGGTCATGTTACACTCCGGGAAAGGACGTTAGTGTGCACTCCGAATGCCTCGTAAAACGAGTCTTCCAAGCTGAAAATCATTTGTGTGTGTGTGTGTGTGTGTGTGTGTTGGCCAAAATACTTTGAAACTCAGAAAAGTAAAAATTGGAATATCTTTTTAAGACTTTAAACTGATCCCATGATTTTTTGGAAGATTTTTGGATTGAGATTTGGTACTCAAAAGACCTTTTGAAGTTGAGAGCCATTTCTGCCAGAATGAAAAAGGCAGTGGACCTTTGATTTTGAAATGGATTCAAGGGTCTTAAAACTTCATAATCTGGATAAACTCAGAGAATGAAAGTTGTTCTAGACACCTTAAATAAGGTTTGTACGAAGGAATTTTCCATTTTGGAGAAGATTTGAGGGGTCAAAACCTTCTGGAAACCTCAGATATGAGATCTGGATTCCCAGAAGCTGATGAACTAGCCTCTGAAAGAAAATTTGAAAAGAGGAGTTTTACTCACCCAAAAAATAAAGTAAAAATATTTCTGGAAAGCTATGGATGTTGGATACAAAAAGTGTTTTGTAGTCAACACCAAATTCCAAGTTCATCTGTGTCCAAAAATTAAGACCATGGACTGAGGTCTGAGAAAATTGCTACTGGACAGCAACTTCTCAAGAAAGAAAATATGATTTTAAGGGGGGTTTTGCATCCATGCTTGTCCCCATTTCCCTAGGTTTTGGTTAGTGATCACTAGACATTTTAGTGGTGAATCAACTATACCAAACCATCCTTGGGGTACATTAGGACTAAGCATTTCATTTGCTTGGGAAGGGGATTTTTATCCTTTGAAATCAAGATTTTATGCTTGAAAATGGTTTTTAGGGTTTTGAAAATGAGTTTTCTTGGTAAGAAAGTAAGAAAACTTGGAAATAATTTTGATCTTTGTAGAAGATCATCCATGGAGATGGTCTTCCATGGTGATCTTCTTTAGATCTAGAGCAAGAAAGATGAAAGAACTACATTTTGTAGTTTGAAGATGCATGCATGGTTGAGATTTAGGGTTAGGAGGAGGAGGGTTTACCAATCTTCATTGTGTTCTTGAGTGTTTGGCTTGAGTGTATGAGTGTTTAGGGCTTTAATATGAGAGTGAGTGGATGAGTATGAGTTGGAAAAAGATTGGAGAGAAAAAAGGTGACAATTCTTGAAGAATTCTCACCGTTTTCTCTCTATATTTCGCCTTGAGGTTCGGTGCAAAATGTGTTTTTTTTTTTTTTTTTTTGGATGGAGGCTCAATTTATAGCCCTCTGAAAATGCAAACTCATCCGCGCGGACAAGTCCCCTCGGCGTGCCTTTGTTCATTAAATGCGGCTCCGGCTTTGGACAAGGGGAATATTTCTTTTCAAAATTCAAATTGACCGGCCCGGATTATGTTTCCGCATTTCTATTTGTGGTTTTATTCTTTTGTTTTTCTTTTTTAAGATTCTTTTTAAGGTTTAACCTTAAATAACAATGCCCATTTTACCCTCACTTTGTTAGAAAAGTTAGGATTGTTAGGAATTGTTAGAAATGTTATAACTTTCGTTAATTTTCTAACGAAAATTCTAACAAGCTCAAATTGGAGCACTTACACCTAGGAAGATAGGGTGTCACCATTGGTAAAGCCCTCCTTCTCAAAACCCTAAAATTCTCTTTTAACTTCTTGTTCATCTTGTTCTTCTTACTTGGATCTACTTGATGTCTAGTTTAACTTAAGTTTTGACCTAAGATGGTCATCTTGAAGTTCATCTTCATGAATGACCATCTCAAATGGTCTACATTTTAAATCTCCAAATTGATTTTTCTCTTTAAATTCATCTTTACAAAGATCCCCTTTCCCTTTGCAAAGGATATGTTTAAACCCCATAAATTCCCCAAGGATGACTTGAATATGATAACCACTTGACACAAGGTAGTGGAATCAAGTCTAGGGATGAAAATGGGGTGAACATAGATGTAAATCCCCCAAAAATCACATTTTCCTTCAAGAACATCTTGCTGTCCAGTAGCATTGTTCTGAGAACTCAGTCCATTTCCCTATTTTTTGGACCCAGTAAAACTTGGAATTGGGTGTTGACTAAAAAATACTTTTTGTAGCCAACATCTAGAGCTTTCCATACATATTTTTACTTTATTTTTTGCGTGAGTAAAACTCCATTTTTCAAATTTTCTTTTAAAGGTCAGTTCATCAGTCTCTGGAAATCCAGATTTCAGATCTGAGATTTCCAGAAGGTTTTAACCCCTCAAATCATCTCCAAAATGAAAAATTCTTTTACAGAAACCTTTTTTAAGGTGCTTTGAACATTTTTAATTCCCGTACTTTTCCCAGATTCTGGAGTTTTCAAGCCCTAAAGTCCATTTCAAAGTCAAGGGTCAACTGCCTTTTTCATTCTGGCAGAAATGGTTTTCAACTTCCAAAAATCTTTTGAGTTCCAAATCTCAACCCAAAAATCATCCAAAAAATCATGGGATCAGTTTAAAGCCTTAAAAAGAGTTCCCAATTTTTACTTACCTTAGTTTCAACTTATTTTGGCCAAAACACACACACACACACACACACACACACAACAAAGGATTTTGAATGTTTGGAAGACTCGTTTTACGAGGCGTTCCGGAGTGCACACTAACGTCCTTCCCGGCACGTAACGTGACCTCCGAACCTAAATTTCTGATCTCGGGCTTTTTTCAAAGTTTTGGCCCTTAAAACAAAAATGGCGTGGCGACTCCGTTTGATTTTAAAAAAAAATCGGGTACATCACAGTCTCGGACAAAGTGTGTCACGGACAAGTGCATAATCGACACGAGGCTCCATGGGATGTTTGGGTAGTCCCGTGCTTGCACCGAGAGGCGTAATAAGACCAAACGGGCCGCGACAGGGATTTCCCCGGGTTAGGAACGTAGTGTGCAGTGTAAGGTCACGTGCGCGTAGTGTGCAAGCAGTCTATCTTCTTTTTCTGAGTAAAATAGAAATTTTTTATGTGTCTTAAAAAGTATGATGCATGCTTTTTTTTTTTGAAAATTTTCTTTTTGATAAATCCTTTTTTTTTTTGAAAATCTTTTTTTTGATTTTTTTTTTTTTGTGAAAGCAAATAACACATAAGCACATAAGCACATAATTCAAAATTCAAGGCAACGGGTCCGATAGTCAAAATTTTGACTTTTTCCGAGGCGGCCAAAACAACACGAAAATGTGAAAAATCAACACACACACAACAAACGGTTTCAAATGCCGGAACGGAAGCTTGACCCTCAAAAGTTTTTCTTTTTTTTTTTTGAAAAGATAAAACTTAATACTCCCCAGCGGAGTCGCCACTGTAACGATGTTGTTTCCATTTTCCCGAAAGATTGATATTTTTCTTTTCTTTGAAAATCAATCGAAAAAACACACGGAGTCGCCACGCCATTTTTATTTTAAGGGCAAAAACTTTGAAAAATGCCCGAGATTAGAGATTTGGGTTCGGAGGTCACGTTACACGCCGGGAAGAATGTTAGTGTTCACCCGGAATGCCTCGTAAAACGAGTCTTCCAAGCTTAAAAACCATTTGTATATGTGTGTGTGTGTGTTTGTGTGTTTTGGACAAAATAAGTTGAAACTGAGAAAACTAAAAATTGGGAACTCTTTATTAGACTTTGAACAAATCCCATGATTTTTGGTGTGATTTTTGGGTTGAGTTTTGGTACTCAAAAGATTTTTTGAAGTTGAAAAATATTTCTGCCAGAATGAAAAAGGCAGTGGATATTTGATTTTAAAATGGGTTTAAGGGCTTAAAAATCTCATAATCTGATGTAAACGCAGCGGAATAGTAACGATAATTAGCCTAAACTAATTAACCTGCAAGGATTAAGGAATCCCAAGATAACAATTCAATGAATTCTACAAAGAAGACAAAGAACTTGATGAACTTGCAATTGCAATTCAAGAGAAAATAATAGTAATCAACGTCTCTAAAACTAAAACTAGGGAGGAGTATTTATAGATCATACTCTCCTAAATCCTTAAGGAAACATAAAAGAAAATATAGAAAATCCTAAAAGAAAATACTCTCCTAAATCCTTAAGGAAACATAAAAGAAAATATAGAAAATCCTAAAAGAAAAAGGAAAACAAAATAAAGAAAATCCTAAACCTTCTAAAATTAATCCTAACCTATATAGTAACCTAATAGGACTTAAAAACTAGTAAATCTTCTCAAAATCTATTCTAAAACTACCTATAATCAACCAATTAAAATTAAATCCGAAAATACAAATGAAATAATAAAAGATACAAAAATAATTAACATCCCCATTTACATCATTCACCACCACTTCAAAAGAACTCGTCCCCGAGTTCTCATCCGATGTTTGGAAGCTGCCATCCCATTTAAAAAGATACTTTGAATAAACTCGACTTCTTGGCATCGTAAGATATAGAAAAATATTTTCAAAATCAAATAATATACTTCCATTATCCGTTCCATATTCTTCATCAATTACCTCCACTTTCTCTTTTTTTCAATCCAGTAGCGATCGCGTAAATAACCGGTTAATCCTCCTCCAGGATGCTCTAGCACTAACGCGGACGCCCTCGAGTGTTAGTGCAGCACGCTATTAGGCAGATTTTTCGCCAAATCTTCCAAATCATCATTAAAAATCTCCTGAATTACTTCATCCTTTGCACATAGATCCACCTCTTTAATGCCCAAATTCCCCTCTTCAACATGTTCTTCTTTGACCGTATCAACAATCGCTTCAGCAACAATATCTTCTTGTGCATGAACTTCTTCAATAGACAACTCACCATTAAAGACAGGAATATCCGCCCTAATCTTGGGTCGTTGATCTTGAGGAGGCACTGCCCTGGCCTCACCTTCAACATTATCCGAAGTATCCCCGCCTATCGGATCATCACGGTGGAGATTTTCCCCGCGAGGACTAGCCCGATTTCGTGGGTTGACATCACCACCACCACCTACACGCAATCCGACCAAAGCTGCCATGAGTTCCGTATGCTGTCGATCTTGGGCTGCTCTGCGCTCTCTAGCCTCTTGATCCAAACGGTCCATACGTTCCCTAGTTGCTTGATCCTGACGCTCCATACGCTCTGATACCAACTGATGTAAACGCAGCGGAATAGTAACGATAATTAGCCTAAACTAATTAACCTGCAAGGATTAAGGAATCCCAAGATAACAATTCAATGAATTCTACAAAGAAGACAAAGAACTTGATGAACTTGCAATTGCAATTCAAGAGAAAATAATAGTAATCAACGTCTCTAAAACTAAAACTAGGGAGGAGTATTTATAGATCATACTCTCCTAAATCCTTAAGGAAACATAAAAGAAAATATAGAAAATTCTAAAAGAAAATACTCTCCTAAATCCTTAAGGAAACATAAAAGAAAATATAGAAAATCCTAAAAGAAAAAGGAAAACAAAATAAAGAAAATCCTAAACCTTCTAAAATTAATCCTAACCTATATAGTAACCTAATAGGACTTAAAAACTAGTAAATCTTCTCAAAATCTATTCTAAAACTACCTATAATCAACCAATTAAAATTAAATCCGAAAATACAAATGAAATAATAAAAGATACAAAAATAATTAACATCCCCATTTACATCATAATCTGGGGAAAGTCCGAGAATTAAAGTTGTTCAAAACACCTTAAATAAGGTTTCTGTAAAAGAACTTTCCCCTTTGGAGGTGATTTGGTGGACCAAAATCTTCTGGAAATCTCAGATATAAAATCTGGATTTTCAGAGTCAAGGGTCAACTGCCTTTTTCATTCTGGCAGAAATGGTTTTCAACTTCCAAAAATCTTTTGAGTTCCAAATCTCAACCCAAAAATCATCCAAAAAAACATGGGATCAGTTTAAAGCCTTAAAAAGAGTTCCCAATTTTTACTTACCTCAGTTTCAACTTATTTTGGCCAACACACACACACACACACACACACACACACACAACAAAGGATTTTGAATGTTTGGAAGACTCGTTTTACGAGGCGTTTCAGTGCACACTAACGTCCTTCCCGGCACGTAACGTGACCTCCGAACCTAAATTTCTGATCTCGGGCTTTTTTCAAAGTTTTGGCCCTTAAAACAAAAATGGCGTGGCGACTCCGTTTGATTTTCACAAAAAAAATCGGGTACATCACAGTGGCGACTCCGCTGGGGACAAACAAGTTTTATCTTTTCAAAAAAAAAAGAGAAAAACTTTTGAGGGTCAAGCTTCCGTCCCGACATTTGAAATCCTTTGTTTTGTGTGTGTTGATTTTTGCACATTTTCGTGTTTGTTTTGGCCGCCTCGGAAAAAGTCAAAATTTTGACTGTCGGAAATCATGTCCCTAACTGTTGGAATTTTTGTGATTATGTGCTTATGTGTTCATTAATTTTCAAAAAAAAAAAAATTCAAAAAAAAAAAGAAGAGAAAATTTTCAAAAAAAAAAATCATGCATCATGCCTTTTAAGACACATAAAAAATCTCTATTTTACTCAGAAAAAGAAGATAGACTGCTTGCACACTACACGCACGTGACCGTACACTGCACACTACGTCCCTAACCCGGGGAAATCCTTGTCGCGGTCCGTTTGGTCTTATTACGCCTCTCGGACGAGCACAGGACTACCCAAACATCCCATGGAGCCTCGTGTCGACCATGCACTTGTCCGTGACACACTTTGTCCGAGACCCGGTTGGTTTTTAGTCTTGTCTGTGTCATGCCCTGTCTGTGTATAGACCTTTCCTTTCAAGCCTTTGTCGGCATACCGACTCAATATCTTTCGGGGACCCTAATCGGTCGAAGTTACGCGGTTTTCCGCCGCAGACTTTGACCAAGATATTGGCCGGCGCCTTGACTTCGGCTCGGCGGCACAAATTATACAACCGACTCCCGGCCAGATGACACTGAGTCATCAAGGATTAATGAATATTCCATGCCTAATTACGGCTTAACTGACGACAAGTCAAGATCAATCGTGGACGCTTATCAGTCCAAATCATGCCGACTTTTTGTCGAGCCCCCGGACATGATCTTGACTTTCGACGTCAGCTTTGTCCATAATTTACATCGAATGCTCGTTAAGACTCGATTACCCGCCAGACTTTTAGGATCGTTTTTCTTTTCGGTCGGTGGGACCCGCTTGCCCTATAGGACCTCGCCCGGGCCGCATCCCACCTGGGAGGTCGAAATACGGGTGGAATACGAGGGGCTTATAGACGTAGTGACGGGCCCACCGATCCAGAATCGTGGTAGTTTGCGAAAAAGAAGAGCAATATTTTCCAACCGATTAGGTTAATAAAGCGTGTCTTAAGTAAACATGAACAAATAACTGCATGTTGCATGAGCCTACAGCCCAAACACCTACCCTCCTTCAAATCCCGCCATCTGAACCCTCGTGTCTTTCCCCCACGCTCTCCGCACAAAGCTTGGTTTCGGGCACCGGGTCATCGTTTGATCAGTTGGGAAGAGTCAAGCGCATCGTCAGCTTCATCGTTTGTTTCAACTCCGGGTTTGGTAATGTACGCATCACCGGGTAACGAGGGGGACAATGTCACTCCGCCACCCGGGACTCCTCGAGACAGAACAGCGGTGGAATCGGTTAGCGTAACGGATGAGAGTGCGACAGAAGCACAGTTGAACGGCCTCATGGAAGCTATTAAGAGCCATGGTGCCGCCGCTAGCCTTAACCCCGATGGCACCTTCACCGTGGAAGAAGAGGAAGACTCCAATCCTAATCTTCGTCGCCCGACCGCTCCAAAGATGCCACTACCAACCTCCTTCGGTGCTACGACGTAACCCATGCTCCTCGATCTCCGGGTCGGACACACGGATCCCTGCGGCTGATGGGACGAATCGGTTCACGGCTCCTCGGTGGGGGCAAAGTCGCACGGAATGTCCTCTCATGGTTGGGGATACCTCGGAATGCCACGGCAAATTGGAATCCCACCGCGGTTCGGGAACCGATCAATCCGGACCTTCACAACCACAGTTTGGAATGCCGCCGCGGTTTGGTTACGGGGCCACGATCGGGAGCCCTCCTCGTAATGGTGCTAGTTCGGTTGCTCCTCACAGCTTCACAAATCCATTTATCACTCGGGGTTCGATGGGTTACCAAACCTCCATCCCGGTTTCATCGGAATCACCGGGACCACGGTATCCTCTCGGTTATGCATCCTCGCCACAACCGGCCATGCAATTCAACAACCAGGGACGGCGGCCCGCACTTAAGCCTACTTATGGGTCTCACTCCGAAATCCAAGCCATGCCGGCTACCTCGAATCTGCCTCCATCTTCCCACTGCTGATTGGAAGCCAACGGCAAGTCGCTAGATTCTATCCCTTTGCCCAAGCTCCTACCTACACTCCCCAGGGAAATTTGGGCCAAGGACAGGTTTTCACCTATGCTCCGGGATATGGTATTCCTTCCACCAATGCACCACCAACAGCTAGTCCTCTTCCTAGCTCAAATATCGGCTCAGGAATTCCCGCTCCACCTTTGGATCCCCAATTGTCTTGGTTTATGAAGCAACACAAGGAAATGAAAGCACGGATTGCTGAATTGACCGCCAAAAAGAACTTGCTCTTCGGCCTACAGATCCCGACTCGATTGGCCCCCTGCCTCACAAGTTTGTGATGCCCACTCTGGAATTGTTTGACGGGAGTGCATGCCCTAAAACTCACTTGGACACCTATACTTTGGCAATGAAGGCTAAGGGATGCACAAACCAGCAGTTGGCCGATTACTTTAGTCTCTCTTTGAAGTCAGGGGCTTTGAAATGGTTTTTCCGATTGCGGCTGAAGCTAGGGCTACTTGGGAACAGTTACCGGTACTTTCACGAGATAAGTATAAAGCTAACTTGGAATGGGAGATAAACAGAGTTGACTCAAAACAACGATGCGGCGCCACTAATGAGAATATTGGGGATTTCTATAAGAGGTGGAACTTAAAGCTCGGTGAAATGGCCATTCCTCCCTCGACGAGGAGCGATTAGACATCTTTCGGTCATGCTTGAAGCCGCATTTGAGAGCTTCCCTCGCCCACTTCCCCTACGGCGACTTGCGTGCAATGGTTAATTCCGGGGCTAAGTTTGAAAAGGCTTACAATCGCAGCACTGACCGCCGCACCCGCCTACGAGATATCGGGTTCCTCCCTCCAACACTACTCTCGCTTTCGCTAAAGGCAAAGAGGCGATCGGCTACGCGGGACAGGGCGTAACAATGCCACTTCCTTTGTTCCCAAGAAGCACGATGCATCCAGATCCCGGCTCCAAGACTTGAGAAACCTTGGGATGCCTTTAAGTGATATCTTTAGAGGATTGGTAAAAGAAGGTTTGCTCTGGCCTTTGGATAATTATCAGCCAAGAAACCCCAACGCTCCTTTGGATACCTCCAAGCATTGTGCCTTTCATCAGTACCATGGGCACCTGACGGATGATTGCGTCCCCCTGAAAAAGGCCATTCAAGGGTTGATTGAGCAAGGGAGGTTAGAGATGCCTGAAGAGCCTAATACTATCAATAACCCGCTCCCTAACAACATGAGTGTCAACATGATCGAGTTTGGTGGTTCAAGCCTTGTGGGCATAATGGAATTTGACTCGCCCCCTTGTGAGGTCGGTGAATCAGCCATCGCAGGCGATGAAAATGTTTGGATTAAGAAAGAGATTGCCAAGGAAATCCTGATGGAAAGATCTGCAATAGCTCCCGTCTCCAGCGTCGAAGAATAGATGCATGGTTCAACAGCAAAGAGCGGCTAGACTGGGGGCTACCTATCTTTAAAATAGTCTTTTGAGTCAACCTTCGTAGGGTCTAGTACTTTTCTTTCACCTAAGTCCTTCCTGGACATTTGTCGTTGTAGTCCATTTTGGACATAGTGGTTAAATGCCTATATTTTAATATAAGTCTTTTTTCTCTTCTTGCTAGACTTGAGACATCACTTGCGCACCCACGTTACACTTAATTGAAATGGTTTTATTCGAAATGATCACTTGTGCTGCTCAACCACTAATTCTTTGAAATGATTAATATTTAAATTAATCGGAGTGAGAAAATCAATTGATATCCTTCCCAAATTGGGGCTTACCAACTCCCCATCTTGCATCTCATATGCTCACATCCCTTTCATCATCATCCCCTCATTGCTCGATGAATTTGCATGGATCTTTTCTCATTTAAAGCTTAAGCAAACAATGAAGACTTAATCTCGTTTAGGTCATCCGGTAGGGATTGCGGTTGAAGCCTTTCACCCATAGGAAAGCCATTACCTCACCCTCACTAAACAATACCCTTTCATTTCAAGATCGGCGTGTTTTGAAACCCGGTTTAGCCATCATTTTTGCTCCTTACTGAGAGAAAGTCCAAGCGGGCCCAAGAAGTTAGCTTCGAGAGTCGGCGATGCGCAAAATATCTCAAGCCATGAAGGAAGGACAAAGACAATCCTCAACTCCTCAGGAGGCCTTCAAGCAAAAAAAAAAAAAACAAAAAAAAAAAAAAAAAAAAAAAAAAAACAAACAAAAAAAAAAAAAAAAAAAAAAAAAAAAAACAAAAAGAAAGAAATAGTTCAAGCAAGAACTTCAAAAAAAAGAAGGGTTTGTCGATCCTCACAATTCAGTAAAAAATCCCCGACTTCTCAAGAAGCTCTCCGATGATAAAAAATGAGCCTGAATTCTCGCAAGTTCGCGAAAAGTTGTCAATAGCTTGGATATTCCTCTCACCATTACCTTAAATCAATCCCGAGCCATCCTCTCGTCTTTAAAGGATATTTCCATTACCATTATCCTCGCCTTTGGCCAAAGTCAAAATTTGACCTCTCATTCTTAGAGGCAATCAATCTTCCCCGCCATAGATTTCCCAAACACATCCCTACAAGCCAACCTCTCATTTTTAGAGGTTCGATCAAGAAGGCCCACCGACCTCTCACTTTAAGAGGTCATAACTTCCAAAATTACCCGATGGCCGATCGAAGCCGGAAACCCAACCTGCAATTCCTATCGGATAGCAATTTCATCATAATATCTTTAAGATCTAAATCAAATTAACGCTTCATTGCTTGCTTAAATTGGAATCTAATCCATTTTGACTCAAAATTACCAATCAAAGATTGTGCAAATTCGAATTTGATTCATGTGAGCATAATTCATTTCTACTCCGCAAACACTTGCCGTGGATGTCCCACTGGGGCTTCGCATCCGTGTCTTTCATGGACACTCTAAGGGGATATGTTATTCAATCCTCCAAATCTTCAAAATCCCCAAAGGTCCTCAGATCCTCGAACTTCAACATTCGTTCTCTTTTCATTCGGGATAAGCCCGAACTACGGCGACCTGAGCTCTTCATAATGGAGGGAACGTAGGCAACCAGAAATGGTCCGGTCGAAATCACAAACAAATCTCAAAAAAAAAATCCGGTCTCATCAAGGATCGTCCCTATACACTTTCCGAGCTTGATCCTCGATATCAGTTGGTTTTCTCCTTGTGATTAATCAAAATATTTGTTCATATCAGATTTAGGAGTTGAATAACCCGAACATTAACAAAGGGTTTTAAGCAGCCTTGTGATCATCATGAATAAGACAAGTTTTCAAGTGTCTCGACAAGTCTTCTCTTTCTATATCATAGGAAAATAGAGCCAAACACTGTCTTTCTGTCAGCAGGGGCTTCCATACACTTCTCCACACCTTGTGATGCTTATACTCTCTCAAAAGAGTCAAACCTAAAGCGAGTGTGTATACACAAAATCGGGATTCATTCCCACTTTTCGAAAGATGTGCCCCTGCACGTAAACATTTCTGAGTCTTGTCCATTGGCTGGTTGACTAAGATCTGAAAAGATGGGTGCCTCCCTGGTCACATGACGACTCTGTCTACAGTAAGACTGCTATGAATTTCTTCACGCTGGGGCTTGCTAAGCGGTTCTCCCAGGTTCTTCTGTATCAGCTCTTCAAGCTGGGGCTTCTATAGTCATCTTTGGGTCCACATTGGGTTCTTCACTACGAGATAGACTCGCCAAGTCGCTTCTTCAAAATCTGGACTTTGCCTACTCAGGATCCGGGGGCTTTGTCAAGATGGTCTTTTGGACCCGAATTTTATCAAGAAAGAATTTCAGCTTCGGAACTTGGTACACGGCAGCTTCCCGTAGCATCGGAATTCAAGATCAGGGTTTCTCCCGGCATTAGCAATTCCATCAAATCATTCTCCGAACAAGGTTTCGGCCAAAGTCACAGCTCACCCAAATGAAAGAAGCGTCGCTCATATCGACGTGCCCTGTGAGCCTCTCAAAGACGCCTTCATGACCAAGAATGAGAGGGAAAATTTCAACCAAAACCCGGGATCCGAATCCAATCTCATCAAAATTGAGGTCCATGTGATACTGTCAACAAAACCTCATCAACAACCGCTGTTTAAACTGCGATCGAGGGCTCTCACCTCCCCCACTTGCTCAAAGCCTGTCCCAAACAGTCTCCATACCCATGCATCCCCACAAAAATCTCCCAAGGGCTCATGTAGCATGCACAAAACTTGAGTCAATAGGAACAATCCTAAGTGATTGAAGATCATAAATCATAATTTCCCTGCCAAAAGCTTAGGCTAAGTGCATCTTCGAAAGCAAGTAAATGAATCATCTCGCACACATATGCAGTGATACTCCCACAATCATTCTTGGCTCTATGCATGCATCTGTCATCATGAATGTCATATATGCATCTTCCTCTTCACTAACAAATGCAGAAATTCAAACGTGAAATCAAATCCCCCTTTTTCGGCAAGGATGATCTTCACCAAAGACGACCTCCAATGTCCACAAATGGATGAAGACAGCCTCCAGCATCTACAGTTTGGCAAAGACAAGCTCCGGCGTCTGCAACTTGCTAAAGACGACCTCCAATGTCCACAAATGGATGAAAACAGCCCCCAATGAAGACCACCTCCAGTGTCTACCGTTCGGTCAGAGACGCCAAGTTCTCAAATACAATTCGGTCAGAGACGCCAAGTTCTCAAAATACAAATCGGTCAAAGACGCCAAGTTCTCAAATACAAATCGGTCAGAGACGCCAAGTTCTCAAATACAATTCGGTCAGAGACGCCAAGTGCTCAAAATACAAATCGGTCAAAGACGCCAAGTTCTCAAATACAAATCGGTCAGAGACGCCAAGTCCTCAAATGCAAATCGGTCAGAGATGCCAAGTTCTCAAAATGCAAATCGGTCAGGGATGCCAAATTCTCAAATACAATTCGGTCAGAGACGCCAAACTCTCCAATACAAATCGGTCAGAGACGCCAAGTTCTCCAATACAATTCGGTCAGAGACGCCAAGCTCTCAAATGCAAATCGGTCAGGGATGCCAAGTTCTCAGATACAATTCGGTTGGAGACGCCAAGTTCTCAAATGCAAATCGGTCAGAGACACCAAGTTCTCAAAAGCAAGAAGTCCCAATGTGAAGACAAGCTCAACAACTTCTACAAGGTTGACGATCACCAGCAAGATACAGACTCAACCAAACTCCTCCTTCAGGTCAAAATGCCTCCAAAGACAGCAAATCGTCGGCAGAAACCGTCCCACGAACGGCAACCTAACAACTCTTCATCAACATCAGCCGTAGCCTCAGTCCTTCCGGCAGCTACAGGTAAGCACAGCACAGGTATGTAAGCATATTTTAGTCAACTACTTTTTTAAAAGAACATTATCATCAAATCTTAGGGCGACTTCCCAAAAAAATAGTCAAACCTCGGGTGACTCCCAAATACCGTCAAACCATCAAAGACCATCCCCAACAGTTTTCGAACTACGTCCAGGCTTGATTCCCACTCAGGATACGTAGGCAGCCTACCCTAGGTCCAGCCGCTTGACCAACACGGTCACCCTTTTTCCCCGATAATCATCATAAACTCTAATCTTCCCCTGTGAGAATGCCCTCAAACAGTCTCCCTCAACCCCGACTTAGGATCATACTCCTGAACTAGGTCCCCATTAAGGTTCATACTCCTAAACTGAAACCCCGACTTAGGATCATACTCCTGAACTAGGTCCCCATTTAGGTTCATACTCCTGAACTAGGTCCCCATTTAGGTTCATACTCCTGAACTGAAACCCCGACTTAGGATCATACTCCTGAACTGGGTCCCCACTTAGGATCATACTCCTGAACTAGGTCCCCATTTAGGTTCATACTCCTGAACTGAAACCCCGACTTAGGATCATACTCCTGAACTAGGTCCCCATTTAGGTTCATACTCCTGAACTAGGTCCCCATTTAGGTTCATACTCCTGAACAAAACCTCGATTTAGAATCATACTCCTGAACTAAGTCCCCATTTAGGTTCATATTCCTGAACTAAAATCCACCAAAGGACCATCCATCCCAAACCGTCAAAGGGAAATCATTTCAAATCAAGGTTCGAGGCACCTGAGACGCCATCTCCAAGGTTCGAGGCACCTAAGACGCCATCATTAAGGTTTGAGGCACCTAAGACGCCATTATTAAGGTTTGAGGCACCTAAAACACAACACTAGGAAAGCGATAAATCGCAATCATCCCCTAATCCGACAAACTGAAATCATTAATAGGGCGACTTCCCAAAAATAGTCAGATCTTAGGGTGACTTCCCAAAAATAGTCAGATCTTAGGGTGGCTTCCCAAAAATAGTCAAACCATAGGGCGACTTCCCAAAAATAGTCAGATCATAGGGTGACTTCCCAAAAATAGTCAGATCATAGGGCGACTTCCCAAAAATAGTCGGATCATAGGGTGACTTCCCAAAAATAGTCAAACCATAGGGCGACTTCCCAAAAATAGTCGGATCATAGGGTGACTTCCCAAAAATAGTCAAACCATAGGGCGACTTCCCAAAAATAGTCAGATCATAGGGTGACTTCCCAAAAATAGTCAGATCTTAGGGTGACTTCCCAAAAATAGTCAAATCATAGGGTGACTTCCCATAAATAGTCAGGTCTTAGGGCGACTTCCCAAAAATAGTCCAATCTTAGGATTAAAGACCCGAACTACGGCCGGCTTGATTCCCATTCGGGATACGTAGGTAGCCTATCGCTAGGTTCAGCCACCAGACCAAAATGGTCACTTTATCCCCAAAGAGAGCGGATATACAACTCCGGCCATCGACCGAAAATGGTCATTTCCTATCCCCAAGCAGAAGTTTCTCCAAAGAATCGATCGCGTAACTCACTCGTCCAGTTTCGAGGCACCTAAAAAGCCATCATCTCTAGGGTCAAAGACCCGAACTACGGCCGGCTTGATTCCCACTAGGGATACGTAGGTAGCCTATTAATAGGTTCAGCCACCCGGTCACTCGATCATCCTGCCAAATATGGAGCCTTACTCTTATCGAAGACCCCGCTTCCTTCGAAAGCGCCGTCGCCGAAGGACTACTGTAAGTGCTCCAATTTGAGCCGTTAGTATTTTCGTTAGAAAATTAACGAAAGTTTTAACATTTCCAACATTTCTAACAAACCTTAACCTTTCTAACAAAGCAAGGGTAAAGTAGGAATTGCCATTTAAAGTTAAACCAAGAAAAGAATCTCAAAAAGCAAAAGAAATTGGAAAAATCCGAATTAGGCAAGTTGAAAAACAAAAACTGCTGGAATTTTGAAAAATATTCTTCCTGTCCAAAAGCGCATCAGAAAGCGTATGAACAAAGGCACGCGAACAACCCCCTCCGCGCGGATGAGTTTGCTTCTCACAGAGGACTATAAATTGGACCCTCCTCTCTCAGTTTACACAACACAATTTGATCACAGCAACGAAACTCTGGCGAAATATAGAGAGAAAACAGTGGGAATCCCTAGATTGCCACCATTTTCTCTTGAATCTTTCCCAATCTCACTCCAAACACAAATCCAAACACCAAACCTTGATACTCCTCAAGCCAAACACCAAATCTTGATACTCCTCAAGTCAAATTCCAAGCCTAGGAAGATAGGGTGTCACCATTGGTAAAGCCCTCCTTCTCAAAACCCTAAAATTCTCTTTTAACTTCTTGTTCATCTTGTTCTTCTTACTTGGATCTACTTGATGTCTAGTTTAACTTAAGTTTTGACCTAAGATGGTCATCTTGAAGTTCATCTTCATGAATGACCATCTCAAATGGTCTACATTTTAAATCTCCAAATTGATTTTTCTCTTTAAATTCATCTTTACAAAGATCCCCTTTCCCTTTGCAAAGGATATGTTTAAACCCCATAAATTCCCCAAGGATGACTTGAATATGATAACCACTTGACACAAGGTAGTGGAATCAAGTCTAGGGATGAAAATGGGGTGAACATAGATGCAAATCCCCCAAAAATCACATTTTCCTTCAAGAACATCTTGCTGTCCAGTAGCATTGTTCTGAGAACTCAGTCCATTTCCCTATTTTTTGGACCCAGTAAAACTTGGAATTGGGTGTTGACTACAAAATACTTTTTGTAGCCAACATCCAGATCTTTCCATACATATTTTTACTTTATTTTTTGCGTGAGTAAAACTCCATTTTTCAAATTTCTTTTAAAGGTCAGTTCATCAGTCTCTGGAAATCCAGATTTCAGATCTGAGATTTCCAGAAGGTTTTGACCCCTCAAATCATCTCCAAAATGAAAAGTTATTTTACAGAAACCTTTTTTAAGGTGTTTTGAACATTTTTCATTCCCGGACTTTTCCCAGATTCTGGAGTTTTCAAGCCCTAAAGTTCATTTCAAAGTCAAGGGTCAACTGCCTTTTTCATTCTGGCAGAAATGGTTTTCAACTTCCAAAAATCTTTTGAGTTCCAAATCTCAACCCAAAAATCATCCAAAAAATCATGGGATCAGTTTAAAGCCTTAAAAAGAGTTCCCAATTTTTACTTACCTTAGTTTCAACTTATTTTGGCCAAAACACACACACACACACACACACACACAACAAAGGATTTTGAATGTTTGGAAGACTCGTTTTTACGAGGCGTTCCAGGTGCACACTAACGTCCTTCCCGGCACGTAACGTGACCTCCGAACCTAAATTTCTGATCTCGGGCTTTTTTCAAAGTTTTGGCCCTTAAAACAAAAATGGCGTGGCGACTCCGTTTGATTTTAAAAAAAAATCGGGTACATCACAGTCTCGGACAAAGTGTGTCACGGACAAGTGCATAATCGACACGAGGCTCCATGGGATGTTTGGGTAGTCCCGTGCTTGCACCGAGAGGCGTAATAAGACCAAACGGGCCGCGACAGGGATTTCCCCGGGTTAGGAACGTAGTGTGCAGTGTAAGGTCACGTGCGCGTAGTGTGCAAGCAGTCTATCTTCTTTTTCTGAGTAAAATAGAAATTTTTTATGTGTCTTAAAAAGTATGATGCATGCTTTTTTTTTTGAAAATTTTCTTTTTGATAAATCTTTTTTTTTTTTGAAAATCTTTTTTTTTTTGAAATTTTTTTTTTGAAAGCAAATAACACATAAGCACATAAGCACATAATTCAAAATTCAAGGCAACGGGTCCGATAGTCAAAATTTTGACTTTTTCCGAGGCGGCCAAAACAACACGAAAATGTGAAAAATCAACACACACACAACAAACGGTTTCAAATGCCGGAACGGAAGCTTGACCCTCAAAAGTTTTTCTTTTTTTTTTTGAAAAGATAAAACTTAATACTCCCCAGCGGAGTCTCCACTGTAACGATGTTGTTTCCATTTTCCCGAAAGATTGATATTTTTCTTTTCTTTGAAAATCAATCGAAAAAACACACGGAGTCGCCACGCCATTTTTATTTTAAGGGCCAAAACTTTGAAAAATGCCCGAGATTAGAGATTTGGGTTCGGAGGTCACGTTACACGCCGGGAAGAACGTTAGTGTTCACCCGGAATGCCTCGTAAAACGAGTCTTCCAAGCTTAAAAACCATTTGTATATGTGTGTGTGTGTGTTTGTGTGTTTTGGACAAAATAAGTTGAAACTGAGAAAACTAAAAATTGGGAACTATTTATTAGACTTTGAACAAATCCCATGATTTTTGGTGTGATTTTTGGGTTGAGTTTTGGTACTCAAAAGATATTTTGAAGTTGAAAAATATTTCTGCCAGAATGAAAAAGGCAGTGGATATTTGATTTTAAAATGGGTTTAAGGGCTTAAAAATCTCATAATCTGGGGAAAGTCCGAGAATTAAAGTTGTTCAAAACACCTTAAATAAGGTTTCTGTAAAAGAAATTTCCCCTTTGGAGTTGATTTGGTGGACCAAAATCTTCTGGAAATCTCAGATATGAAATCTGGATTTTCAGAGACTGAGGAACTGACCTTTAAAAGAAAATTTGAAAAAGGAAGTTTTACTCACGGAAAAAATAAAGTAAAAATATGTCTGGAAATATCTGGATGTTGGCTACAAAAATTATTTTGTAGTCAACACCAAATTCCAAGTTTCTGTATGTCCAAAAATTTAGACCATGGACAGAGGTCTCAGAGAAAGGCTACTGGACAGCAACTTCCTCTTGAAGAAAAACATGATTTTAAAGGGGGTTTGGCATCCATGCTTGTCCCCATTTCCCTAAGCTTTGATTAGTGATCACTAAACATTTTAGTGGTGATCTACTATATCAAGCTATCCTTGGAGTACATTAGGACTTAAGCATTTCATTTGCTTGGGAAGGGGAATTTTATCCTTTGAAATCAAGATTTGATGTGTGAAAATGATTTTTAGGGTTTTGAAAATGTGCTTGCAAGTAAGTAAAGATACCTTGAAAAGAATGTTGATCCTTGTAGAGGATCATCCATGGAGATGAACTTCCATGGTGATCCTCTTGGATCTAGGACAAGAAATGAACAAATTACATCTTCAAAGTTTGAGATGCATGCATGTATGAAAGAGATTTAGGGTTGGGAGAAGGAGGTTATACCTATCTTCTTTTGATTTTTGAGTTTTAGGCTTGAATGTAAGAGTGTTTGAGGCTTTGAATTTGAGAGTGAGTGAGTGAGATTTGGGAAGATAATCAAGAGAAAAGAGTGACAATTCAAGGGAATTCTCACTATTTTCTCAAGTATTTTCGCCAAGGTGCAGTTGTGAATTGTGTTGTTGCTTCTTATTTCTGTGACTGAAGGCCTCAATTTATAGGCAACTGAGAATTATATTCTCATCCGCGCGGATACATGTGTAAGCGTGCCTGGTTCATTAAATGCTGCTCCAGGCTTTGGACAGGAAGAATAATTTTCAAATTAAGCAACCAGAAAATGTTCCAGCCACTTCTATTTCGGGTTTTTGACCTTTCTTTTGCTTTTTGGGATTCTTTTCTTGGTTTATCTTTAAATGGCAATCCCTAATCTACCCTCACTTTGTTAGAAATGTTAGAAATTGTTAGAAATGTTAGAAATGTTAAAACTTTCGTTAATTTTCTAACGAAAATACTAACAACTCAAATTGGAGTACTTACAGGTTCGTTTCATCCATCCTCCCTTGTAATTTCGCACTTGATTACATTGGTATCAAGTTGTGTGAAGGCTAGGATTGGATTTCATTCTTTATATCTCATTCCATAGAACTTACATTGTAATAGTTATAGGGAACATTTCGACTTTGTGTAATTCATTTTATAAAGTGATAAAGTCTTGCCTAAGAGGCATCCTCAAGTTATATTATTTATATAACTTGAGAAAAATAATTTTGGTGTTATTATTCCGCTGCAATCTCTTTTCAAAATTGTTTTTATTTTCGAAGTGTGTGTGTGCTATCCCAAGTGCTATCGTTGGTTCTGTTATCACCTTGGATATCACTTGTGATTCAAGCCGTGACAATTTCAGAAACGTTTTTCAATAATCAATGCCAAAAATAATGGAATTATTTGAAACCTTTTGATTCTTAATCAAAAATCAATCTCTAGAGTTTCATAAATCTAGAACAATGATGTGTGAGAGAGAGAGGTTTTAATGGCTGCACAAGGCTTATATTTATATCATATATAAACCCCTAATCATATTAGGGTAGGACTCCTTGTTAAACCAAAACCTTACCAACCAAGGAAAACACGTACGGGCTGGCTAAGAGTGTCGCGCTCCGTGTGATGCCAGTGGCTGATTCTGTCGCACTACGAGCCAAGCCAGGAAATTTATGTATGCTGATCAAGGGCACGAGTCGTGCCTGAGGGCACGAGTCGTGCCTGAGGGCACGAGTCGTGCCTGAGGGCACGAGTCGTGACCAAGCTAAAAGCACTCATTCCACAAGTCGTGACCAAAATTGCAGTCGTTCTGGTTTTTGGTACGAGTCGTAACTCTTGGCATGAGTCGTGACCAAGTGTGTCACGCCACATGCCATGCCAGATTTCCAATTTTCCAAATTTTCAGCCAGAATCAAATTCGCTCTTTGTGTGTGACCCAATAGGAATTATATAATGTTGGTAGTGAGTCAAAACATGGCCTCACAAGTCATAAGTGGTTTCTAGCAAACCATTATATCCACCCAATTAATATAACATCAAAGCTTGATTCCTCGATAGATCAAATGTCACAATCCCTTTGTCCACGATGTCCAATTGAACATGAGTCATGGACTATGTCAACTCATTCCGTTCAATGCTTTCTCGATTCCGAATATGTTGATATTCCAAATTCATTTGATCTCTATCAAATCACTTGAGTGCGGCCACACATTTCATCAACATCATTCATCGAGGAGCCCAAGCAAACATCTCTCTTCATAAGAGGGACAAATTTCGTCTTGACTTATCATTCTTCCATTCATGAATCCAATCGTGCTAACATAGCCCTTATTGCTATCCGATTAAAGATAATGTTAGACTATATTAAACATGACGTTCATCATGTTGAAGACGATGATAATCTCAGGTACGAAGGATTCCAATAACACGACTATCATGAGATTTAATCATGACAACAGACCATGTTATAAATTTCATAAGTAGGTCAAGTCCAATACTTGTTCTCTAGAAAATATCCATAAGTGTAATGTGCATCTCCATGCATATAATCATCTCCATGATTATCCATTACCAACTTATACTAGTTGTTCACAACAACTAGGGATGCAGTTCAATATAATAAACATGTAAACATATAATAAACTAAATAAACATGCTCTATAATAATTGATAAAGATGATACATAACGGTTCAAGTTAATCATAACTATAGCCTAGGGCATTACACTAACAGTGTTATCCTTGGTTACGTCCATATACATCTCACAAATTTGACTCCCGCTCTTCACCTTGTGTCTTTGTTGTTTACTCTGCCACACAAAGCGCATATTATTGCCTTGATCCTACTTCAAACAAAATCTATACTTCCCGGCATGTCAAGTTTATCGAATACAAGTTTCCCTTTGCCTCACAATCTCAATATTCTTCTTATCCTACCAGTGATGAATGGTGTACCTTTGTTCTTCCACTTCTTAATATTCCCCACACCTTACCAGCTGCCTCTACCCACCCTCTAACTCTTTTGCCTCCAGCTTCTCCCCTAACCGAGCCCAACCAACCCACTGCCGAACTAAACCACCCCATTGTCGAGCCAGCCTCACCTTCATCTACCGAGCCCTCTTTAGCAGCCCCTATTTCCCCACCTCTTCCTTCTGCTGCCAACACTATCCCATTCCCATCACCTTCCCTACCCCCTCCTTCACCCCCTCCCCTTTAGCGCAAACCTGTGAACCGATCACAAAATAATATACACAAACCTGTGGCCAAATTAAACCTTCAAGCTTCTCTCTCTGACCCCTCAGCCGAACCATCTACCGTTGCCCAGGTTCTCAAAAGTCCTATATGGCGTAATGCCATGCAAAATGAATTTGATACTCTTCTACATAATAAAACATGGGATCTTGTTACACCTTCTCCGTCCCAAAATCTTGTTGGTTGTAAGTGAGTATTTCACACAAAGTACAAACCTGATGGTTCTGTTGATCGCTATAAAGCTCGTCTTGTTGCTAAGGGCTTTCACCAACGTCCTGGTATCGATTATTCAGAAATGTTCAGTCCAGTTGTTAAACATGCTACTGTTCGAACGATTCTCAATATTGCTACCGTTCGAGGTTGGTCTCTTCGTCAAGTTGATATTAACAATGCTTTCCGTCAGGGTTCTCTCACTAAGGACGTATTTATGGTTCAACCTCCAGGTTTTTCTGACCCATCTCATCCATCTTTTGTTTGTAAACTAGTATTCTCTTAACCGTGCCACTAGCACGGTGACAGTACACAAATTAAAAAAATGATGAAATCGTCTTCCTCCCATCCCAAAAAAATTAAAAAAATATACCCAATATCCTGATGATTAATTTGTTCCATAATCAAAATTTAATTTGATGGAGGGTGGTTTGTTTGTGTAACTGTCGTAGAGAATATGAGGAAGTCGATTATCCGGATCGGTATCCATTGAGGGTTAGTAAAAAACATTTTCTTAATCCCCATTTTATCATTATTTATTTTTTCGTAACCCCAACCCAACTCATTAATCATATAAATAATTAATAATAATTATAATCCATAACTCATCTCCCATCCTATTTTTACCCAAAGTTCGAAATAAAAAACTTAAGCAATCATGACGAATGAATTTTTTAATTGATTTAGGTACAAACATTTTTTCTAAAAATTATTTTTCTTTTGAAAGATTCTAAAATCGTTCAAAAACTTAATTATATATAATAGTAATTATTATGTTAAGATACACTCCTTAAATAAATGATCCTAATAAAATAAAAGAGAAAAATAAATATATCAAATTAGAATGCACATAAATAAAATAAAATACCCAATTCAAATTTTTTTTGAAAGAAAGAGTATATATAAACCCCAAAACCTTTTTTTTAAGGAGTATACTAAATAATTAAAAAAAAATAAAAAAATGATCATTTATTTATAATTGGGTTTTGTGTTAAAAAAAAAAAAGAATCTTACCAAATCTTAGTGAATTCATTCAAAAAAAAAAAAAAACTTAAGTCATCTGCAAAAAGAAATAATAGTTAAAAAGAAAAATAGGAAGGAGGAAATGGAAAAGGAAGGTTAAAAAAGAAAATAGGACAATTATGGGAAGTTACAAACGGTTGAAGGAGGGAGGGAGGATTTGGGCCATCGGATCAATGTTCTAACTTTAAATATGAACCACTACTTATGTGGTAGATAAGAGGCGGTTAATTGATCTTGTATTGTATTATAGATTGAAGAAAGCTCTTTATGGTTTAAAACAAGTTCCACGAACGTGGTATAATGAGCTTCGCTCTTACCTTTTATCTCTTGGATTTACAAATTCAATTTCTGATTCATCCCTTTTTACATTACATTGTTCTCTTTGTCTTATTTATCTTCTGGTATACGTTGAAGATATTATCATTACTGGGTCTCATAATGGTCTTCTTAATTCTTTCATACTTCAACTTTCCTCCCGCTTTTATCTCAAGGATCTTTCCTCTCTTTCTTATTTTTTATGTGTTGAAATTCTTCCTCACCCAAATGGTATTCTGTTAAGTCAACAAAAATATATTCAGGATATTTTGATTTGTTCACACATGACAGAGGCTAAACCTGTGTCTACTCCTATGGCACCGGATGTTCATCTTTCTCTACATGGCGGAACTGTCATCTCTAATCCTACTGAATATCGTGCTCTTGTTGGTAGTTTGCAGTATCTCTCTTTAACAAGGCTTGATATATCATTTTCCGTTAATCGATTGGCTCAATTTATGTATAGGCCAACTGAAGATCATTGGGTTGCTCTCAAATTTCTCCTTCGTTATCTTGCTGGCACTATTTCTAACAGTCTTCTTCTTCGTCGAGATTTTCCTCTCTGTCTTTATGCCTTTAGAGATGATGATTGGGCAAGTGATAAGGATGATTATATTTCTACTACTGGTTATATTGTTTATCTTGGTAAAAATCATATCTATTGGAGTGCTCGCAAGCAACGCACTCTTGTTGGGTACTCGACAGAAGCTGAATATCGTGATGTTGCCTCTACGTCAGCAAAGGTTATTTGAGTTCATAATCTTCTCCGCGAACTGGATCATTCGGCTGTTGCACCTTCAGTTTTTTATTATGATAATTTAGGTGCTACCTATGTTGCTACAAATCCTAAGTTTCATTCTTGCATGAAGCACACCTTGCTCTTGATTATCATTTTGTTTGTCAACATGTGCAAAATAAAACTATTCACGTTTCTTTTTTATCTCCTATCAGCTTGCGGATGCACTAACTAAACCACTTGGCAAATCTCGGTTTCATGATCTTATGTCCAAGATTGGTCTCACTACACAATCGTACATCTTGAGGGGGCATGTTAGAGATAAAGAAGGAGATTCACCAAATATTTAATTACCTAAGTTGGTATTGAGCCAACTTAAAAAATTTACCTTATTTAAGAGTATTTCCAATTAGAATTATATTTACTATTAGAATAAGGAGAGATTTGTTAAAATTCAATAAAAATTAGGACTAATATATATTCAGTATAAATATAAGTGTATAACTTATATAAACTTTGAGACAATAATAAATAACATACTTTGCTCTCGACAACCTTGTGAATGTTTTCATTCATGGAATTCCTACCCAAAGTATTTATAACCTTTTCACATACTCCCTTCGTCCCGGCCGAAGTGTTCGAAAAGGACAATTGTACGAGAATTAAGGAAAGTGATGTAAGAAAGAGAAAAGTTTAAATGTGGTGAGTATGAAAAATTAAATAGGAGAGAAAATGAGTGGGAGAAATAGTTAGGAGAGAGAATGTTGTGAGTGTAAAAGTAAAGTAGGAGAGAGAATGAGTGGGTGAAATAGTGAAAAAACTTTCCTTTTTTGGGTATGAGACATTTTAAATGGGACACCCAAAATAGAAAGTTGGGACACTTCGGCCGAGACGGAGGTAGTATATTTTAATATATCTTTTATAAAAAGTCATACCAATGGACCAGGCTGCCTCCATCCAATCAGTTCTAGACAAGCAAAAGAAAAAACGTGTATTGTAATTAAATTCCTCATTAATGAAAATATGTATTTTAGTGACAAGTTATGAAGCTACATCACTTAGACAGGTAAGGTATCACAGAGTTTCAGTTATGGCCTACTCCAACATTTTGGACCCATATTTCCTCCATTATCAAATGTCTCAAAATATCACCCAAAATGATTATGAGTGTGTAACAAACCTGAGTATAAAGCTCGAAGCTCGAGCTCGACTAGGGCTGTAAACGAGCCGAGCCGAGCCGAGCTTTGAAGTTGAATGAGCTCGAATAAAAATATCGATCGAAACTCGAAATGAGCTCAGCCAGAATGCATGTTCGAGCTCGGCTCGAATCAAGTTTCGAGCTTTTCGCGAGTTGGCTCGCGAGCTTTTCGCGAGCTGCTCGAACTCGAGTTTTAACGAGCCGAGCTCGAGCTTCGACTTATTTTTTGAAAAAAATCTGAAATCAAACGAGCTTTTAACGAGCCGAGCTCGAGCTTCGACTTATTTTTTGAAAAAAATCTAAAATCAAACGAGTTTTTAACGAGCCGAGCTCGAGCTTCGACTTATTTTTTGAAAAAAATCTGAAATCAAGCGAGCTTTTAACGAGCCGAGCTCGAGCTTCGACTTATATATATACATATATACTAAAATTTATTCGAGCTTTTAACGAGCCGAGCCCGAGTCGAGCTCAAACGAGTCGATCTCGAACAGAGCTCGTCGAACATACGAGCCGAACACGAGCCGGCTCGAAAAAATGACGAGCTTGAAAATCGGTTCGAGCTCGAGCTCGAGTTCACCTCGAGCCTACTCGAACTCGAGCTTTTTTCGAGCCGAGCCCGAGCCGAGCTCGAGCCGGCTCGGTTCGTGTAACAGCCCTAAGCTCGACCATTAGGGCCTCTGTTTGATAAAACTGAAAATTAAGCTATGAAAATATAGAGTTGAGAAATATAGAGCTGAAATTATTAAGTTGCTGAATTTTAAGAGTTTGGTTTGTTTGATAATGGTAAATCACTTATATCTGAATTTATTTAAAGTTTGAACTTAACATTAAAAAAATATTTGAATAATCTTAATGAGTGTATAATAAAATAAAGTCTTCAACATATATGTCACTATTATTATAATTAGATTATATTTTATAATATTTAAATATTTTTTATTAGTACTTTCTTTGACCCATAATAAAATTTATCTTGTTAATTATTTTGATAAATTTGTCTAAACTTTGACAAAAAAATAATTTTTTGTCAAAGTTTAGACAAATTTATCAAAATAATTAACAAGATAAATTTTATTATGGGTCAAAGAAAGTACTAATAAAAAATATTTAATAGAGTATCATATATGATACTCTATTAAAATATAATTAGTATCAATAGTTTAATATAAATAAAATTACATTTTAATACTAGATCATATATAATTTATATGAAAAGTTAAAATATTTCAACAAAAGAAAGTATCATTTAATATATAAATAAAATAGTTGATGGATGGATTTGAACTCATTCAATTTTTAACTCTTTCTTTCTCCCTCTTAATTTCTTAAGCTACTCATTTTCAACTTAAAATTAATAGTCTTTTTAAAGACAATTTTAATTAATTAAGTGATTGCAATTTACCTTACCAAACATGCTTAACTTTTTAATCTCTTAAAGTGTTCTAAATTAAGAGCTTAATTGGGTTACCAAACAAGCCCTTAAGAAGCAGATGCCATATATTGTCCTATTAATTACTTTTTTATTTGGATTAACCATAATTCATTAAATAACTTCAAAAGTTCAATGTATAAATTGACATTTAGTAGTAGTGTATTTATCTTCTATATAACACAATAAATTTCCACATTATCTGATGTGAGATTAATGGATATCACATACTCTCCCACTCATTTGTAACGACTCGAGTTAAAGCCCAACCCGCTATTCAAGCACCACACTGACCCAGTTAGCAACTCATCATTTGGGTTAAACACAACCCATTACATATCTACAAAAGTACAATAAATGATTTCTTACGTAAAAATAGTGTATGAGCCTTCTATATAACACACTAAATTTTCACATATTTTCGATTTGAGATTACGGCCTGAGTTTCGCTCTGATAGAATTTGTAACAACGCGAGCTTGAAGCCCGACCCATTACGCATATACCACATACTGCCCACTAATCACCTACTCATCAGGGGCGGACACAAGTACATCTAAAGGGGTGTAAGTGAAACCCCCCCCATTCAAATAGTACGTGTGGTTTAGTGGTTAAGATTTTAATTTGGAGGTTGTAGGTTTGAGTCTTATATCAAGCATTATTTGTTAACTCAATTCTTTATAATGTATTTGTTCGCCCCCTTACAAAATGTTCTGGTTCCGCCATTGCTCCTCATTTGATTCATCACAAACTTTCAAAAATTCAATGAATGATTTGATTTTTAGTAGTAGACTAGTAATGTATGAGCTTTGTATATAAGACAATAAATTTTTACATATTTTCGATGTGGTATTAGGGGATATCACATAGCGGTAGCGAGGGGTGTGTAATGTTACTATGTTAGTATCTCATAATTATTATTGTTATCTTTTTCATAACATTGTCGAAAACTCGATTTTATTTATATATCATTGGAAACTAATTTGAATTCTAGTACATACTAACTATAAATAGTAAGTTAGTGTTTCAATTAATTAACTAGGGATTTTAACCTGTATTTGAAATTTGTGAACTTTAAAATCCTAGTTTATGACTTAAAATAATTAGTTAACTAATGTATATAGTTATATAGTAAGGTGAAAATGATTAAAAAAAAATGCTTTCGATTAAGAGCTGATGCGATCATATAAAATAGATTGGGCCCGAATAATAAGAAATCAGGCCCAATAGCTAGTTGTGGGCCAGGCCCACTGGACCTGGGCCGTCCAAGGAAATCTTCCCACATGAGGCGACATTAAAGGAGTAGGCACCATGGGTTATAATAAGGCCCAGGCAAGGAGGAGCGTGGGAATACGGTTTTGCGGGCAGTATGGTCATGCGAGAAACATGGCCGAGCCCATGCAGGCCTGATGAATGAGGGAATAAGGGGAGTATGATGTCCGCAGGCTACCTGGGTTAGGGCGACATGACAGTTGTTGCCGCCTTGGCTAAGGTTGTCGCCAATACGACATGGGACTCTGAGCGTTACCCGGAAGTTGGGTCGATTGTCGCCTACGCCCCTAACCCTAAATATTGGTGATGGATGATTGATGTGACAAGGTGAATAGTGAAATTCCACTAAGGTGAGGTTGGTTGGGAGTCTTTCCTTAGATGATTGACAAGTGTCCCTCCATGTGCAAGACACATGGGGGGCTTGGTAGTATATAAAGGGTGAATAGTGTTATTTAAATGGGATGTCTCTCTCTCTAAGTTTCCATTAATATATCTTCTTCCTTGTCCATCTAACCTTATTCTCACGCCGGAGGGGGTACGCCGGAGCCACCCCCGGCCTAGTTGACGTGTGTTCCTTGTGTGTAGGCGAGCAGTCAGAGAGGAATCAGCCGAGGTATCCACTGCATTTCAGTCCCTGTGCAACCAAGTTTTCTTATGGTAGCATCAGTTGGTTCCGTTGCCGGGACCGAATCTTCCTCTTTGTGTGACTGATCGAGGTTTGCTGTTGGTCTGAAGATCACCGTCAGTTTAGTAGCTACTGGTTTTCATGTTTTAGGGTTCGTATCCCTTGGTGTTTTCCCAGAAAAGGTGATTAAGTTTGTTGTTCTGGAAAGAGGTTGTTGTGTGGTAGTTTATGATCATTGATAAGCCCAGAAAGCACCCAAAATGGTTCAAGAAAAGAATACCCAGACGAAGGATACTCGGAATTTGGAGCTGGAGACGCCTAATCGCAAGGATGCCCGCGGGGCGAGATCGGGAACTGCCCGGGAAGGCGAGGTTCATACTACCGAGACGGATTCAGCAATTAGGAGCGCCAGGAGGCGAGAAGATAGAGAGCGAGAAGCAAGGAACAAGGAAAAGGCTGTAGAGCAAGATCCCGTTCCGTCTAAAACCAATAGTGCCATGGCCGAAGCTGAGCAGATAAGGAAGGAAAATGCGTATATGATGAAGGTTCTCGCGAACAATGAGAGATTAAAAAAGATGGGCCAGGCACCTACGGTTATCCCGCCTGAGCTGTCAGTTGAAGTGGATGGGCAGGATAGAGGAAGGCGGAATGCCAGTCAGAGTGTATCAAGGAGGAACGAGGGGCGAGCGAGGGACATGCCGCCACCCGAGAAGGAGGAAAGAGTTCGTAGACGCCGAGATGATGAAAAGGCGAGGTCTGAAAGGGCCAAAAGAAGGCGTGTAGGTCGCAGTGGAGAAGGGAGGATTTATCACAAGTCAGGAAATTCGCGTGATGATTCTTATTACTTTGGATATGAAAGTGACGAGGGATCGACGGTGGACAGAGATTATATGCCAAGTCGTTCGAGGTATTCCGATGATGAGACATATGTGAGAGAAAGATCACATAGGTCAAGGCATTCTGATAAAGCTCGCCGAGATGAAATGTCACCGCGAGATAGAGATCGTAAGTGGCGGGAAAGGAGTGATAGAGAAAGAAGGGAGAAAGCCGCAGAAGCCGAGAAGATCGCGGAGGCTATCAGAGTGGCAGAGGCTTTGAAAGCCGTAGAGTTAGCCAAAGCCGCAGAATTAGAAAAAGCCAAGAAAAGTGAAGATGATAAGTGGAAGTCGGAAATGGTAGAAATGGCGAAAAAGATTAAAGAGTTGGAGGCCGGATCCAAGCCCAGCGAAGTCAAAGGCTCATATTTGGCCCCTTTCGCGAAGAGTATTCAGATTGTCGCCCCCGATCCCTCCTTCCGTATGCCTAATTTACCAAGTTATTCGGGAAGCACCAGGGCTAACACTCATATTGGAAGGTTTGAAGTAACGTTGTCGCTACTGACCGATAATGAAGCCGTAATCTGCAAGGCGTTCGCGAGCACTCTTGCCGATCATGCACTGGAGTGGTTTTTGGCGCAGCCAGCGGAATCAGTGTTAGGGTATCAGGACCTCAAAAATAAGTTTTTAGCGAGATTCAGTGGGTCAGGAGCCCAGCCCGCGCAAAAAACTGAGTTGTGTAGTTTGAAGCAGAATGAAGGAGAGAGCATTTTGGCTTTCACTGATAGGTTTATGGGAGTGGTAAATCGAATTGCTGATTTCAGCCAAAGCGAGATCATTATGTTGTATAACTCAAGTTTGTTGTCTGGGCATTTCAAGGCGGAATTTTGTATGCGGCTGCCCAAGACAACTGGCGAATTATATGAAAGGGTTAGAGCGTATTGCAGCGGTACTAAGGAAGAGTTAGTCAAGGTCTCCCCACCGGCAACAGGCTCCAGCAGGAAGAGTGTTAAAGAAAGAATAGAGGTTGTGAAAGAGGAAAATAAAGGCGAGATAGGAGGTCGCAGCGGAAATCGTTCTGGTGGGGGCAGGAGCGGCCGAGGTAGGGGCCAGGGTCAGGGAAAGATGATCAAGTTCAGTAGGTTGAATACTACTTTGAGCGAGATATTTAGGAAAGAGGAATTCCCAGAGCCTTATCCCATCAGAGAAGGATCTTATGCCGCCAGGGATCCGAACAAGTATTGCGACTTTCATAAGGATAAGGGGCATGGTACGGAGGATTGTTATAATTTGAGGAGGATGGTACAAGGAAGGATTGATAATGGCGAATTCAAACAGTATCTTGAAGGCAGTAAGAGGCGAGATGAAGGAGGGAACCAGGAGAAAGTGGGGGATAGAAATATTGTTGATGTGATTCAGGATCCATTGCCTAGTGTCTCTCAGCTTGATAATCAAATTATGATGTTGTCGCACAGTTTCGACATTCCCCCGTTTGTCGCCAGCGAGGACAGGGTGATTAGTTTCTCAAGAAGTGAGTCAAGCCGCTACAAAGGGTCATGGGAACCAACCGGTGATCATCACCATTTGTCCGGAAACAATGTAGTGCGAGTGTGATGGTGGATTCGGGAGCGAGCATGAATGTCTTGTATTATGAGGCTTTTAAGAGGATGAATTATCTTTGATGCAAACTTGTTGCCCTATAAGGGATATCTAGAGGGATTTACAAATCATTCAGTCAAAGTAAAGGGGACTATCCTGTTGGAGGTAGAGATTGGTGAAGGCGAATTGGCGAGAAGTGAGCAAGTCGAGTTCATGGTTATCGACTTAGTTTCCGCGTACAATGCTATAGTTGGAATCCCTTTTCTGCTAAGTTTTGAAATGGTGCTTTCTATCCCGCATCGTAGAGTAAAGTATCCGACTCCTAGGGGTGTAGGATGTCCGAAGAGTGAAGCAATCACTTTGTGGCGAGAAAGAAAAAGGAGATGATGAAGGCGAGGGGCTTCTACTAGCTCGATGACGGTAAAATCCGATTCTCGCCGGTTAAAGATTAATATGATTAAGTACATGGAGTAGAAGATGAGTGGGCAATGACTGAAAGTATGAAGGAGGGCACGGCTTTGATTGTCGCAGGGGCAAATGAAGAGGCTAAGCGAGATGAGATGATGGTCACATGGCGGCCTGGTTGTGTAAGCGCTGAGCAGGATGTCATAGAAGAGTTGGATCTCGGTATGGAATTCATGGATGGGAGGCCAAACCTGAATTACCCTGGGACAGTTCAATTTGTTCAAATGAAGGAGCCCAGGATTGAGGAAATAATGGTAGAAGACATTGTCGCTGAGTCTGATGAGGATTATGAAACAGTGGAAGTTGAGGATGAAAAAGGTCGACCAACGGGCAACACATTCAATAATCCTGTGAAGGTGATCCCCGCCAGTACCATAGTCAATAGAAAGCGGAAAAGAATAGAGGTGGAAACTTTAGAAACCCGGGATGAACCCGAGATTTAGGCTGGCGAGGAGTTGGAAGAAGTCGAGATCAACAGATACTTCCCAGAACAGCGGGTTAAAATTGGGAAACAACTATTCAGGAATGAGCGAGAAAGGCTGGTTGAATTTCTGAAGGATAACTTGGATGTGTTCGCTTGGCGGCCAGAGGATATGAAAGGGATCGATGAGAATGTCGCTTTGCATTGCTTAAATGTCAATCCCAACGTCGAGCCATTCAAGCAAAGGGTTAGGCATTTGTCACCTGAGAAGGAAAGAGCAGTCATGGAGGAGGTTGATAAGTTGCTAAAGGCGGGAATTATAGAAGAAATCCAATATCCTGTTTGGTTGGCATGTCCTGTTATGGTGTTGAAGTCGAATAAGAAGTGGCGGATGTGTATTGATTTCACCGACTTGAACACCGCTTGCCCAAAGGATTGTTACCCGCTGCCTAAGATTGACAAGTTGGTTGATTCGATTGCCGGGCACAGGGTCTTCAGCTTTATTGATGCTTATTCGGGATACCATCAGATCAAAATGTGCGAGAATGACAAGGCGAAGACGGATTTTCGAACTCCCAAGGGTAATTTCTGTTACAAGATGATACCTTTTGGCTTGAAGAACGCCGGGGCAACTTATCAGCGAATGGTAAATGAGACATTTGAAAATCTAAGAAGGAACTCAATGAAGTTGAACCCAAGTAAATGTACGTTTGGTGTCACGGCGGGAAAGTTTTTGGGTTTTCTGGTGAACAGGCGCGGGATAGAGGCTAATCCCGAAAAGATTCAAGCTTTATTGGATATGTCGCCGCCTAAGTCGATCTGAGAAATCCAGAGGTTAAATGGAAGGATTATCGCTTTGGGGAGATTCATTTCCAAGTTGGCAGAAAGGTGTTTGCCGTTTTTTAAGGTTTTGAAGGGGGTAAAGAGTTTTGCTTGGAATGAAGAGTGTGATGTCGCTTTTGATCAGATGAAGACCTATCTAGGCAAGCCGCCTATCTTGTGTAGCCCTGTGGAAGGGGAGGAGTTGTTTGTATACTTAGCTGCTTCAGATTTGGCCGTGGCCGCCGTCTTGGTGCGAGAAGATAAGGGGGGTCAGAGGCCGATTTACTATGTTTCGAAGGCATTGAGCGAGGTCGAGTCAAGGTACTTCAATGCCGAGAAGCTGGCTTACGCCTTGGTAGTGGCGGCGCGAAAACTGAGGGCTTACTTTGTCGCTCACACCATTGTCACCATTGTCGTGTTAAGTGATGCCCCTCTAAAAAAGATTTTACAACGGCCGGATGCCGCAGGAAGGTTATTGAGATGGTCTATTGAGTTGACTGAGTTTGATCTGAGGTACGAATCCCGCGGCGCAATCAAGGCGCAAGCTTTGGCAGATTTTATAGTAGAGACATCCTTCGTAAGATCGCAAGATGAGACTAGTAAGAATAAGGAGAAAGAGAAAGGGGAGAATCAAGGTGGGCCTAGTTCGATGATAGAAAGGGTGAGGCCGCCTGATTATTGGGTTTTGTATGTTGATGGCTCGTCTTCAAAAGAAAGGGGCGGGGCGGGAATCACCCTGACTTCGCCTAATGAGGAGGTCAAGTGTGAGAAAGCGTAAAGGTTTAACTTCAGTGTTTCAAATAATCAAGCTGAGTACGAGGCGTTGATTGTCGGAGTAGAATTAGCGCGAGATATGGGGTTGACTAAGATAGTGATTCATTCAGATTCTCAGTTGATTGTTAATCAAGTGAAGGGTGATTTCGGAGTATTGAGCGCTGTTCTGATGAAATATTGTAATTTGGCGAGAAGCCTGTTGAGAGCATTTGAATTTTGGGAGTTGGTTCAGGTTGACAGGGCTGATAACTCGCGTGCGGATGAGTTGAGTAGGGCAGCAGGAACAGACGGGCAAGGTTCAGCGAGCGAGCCGCTGTTGGAATATGTGGATATGCCGGTAATCGATAGGCCGCGGGTTGGAGAGATTGTCGATGCCGAGAAGGATTGGGTCATAGAGATGAAGGAATTCTTGCTGACAGGAGAGTTGCCGCCTGATGAAGATAAGGCAAAGCTGATTAAAGCGACATCTCCCAGATTCACGGTGCAAGATGGAGTGGTATACAGGAGATCCTTCTCCAAGCCGCTAATGAGATGTGTTGAGCCAAGTATGGTGCAGAGAGTGTTGTTTGAAATTCATGAAGGCATTTGTGGAGGTCACCCTGGTGCGAGAACGTTAGCTGATAAGGTATTGTTTCATGGATATTATTGGCCAAGTTTGAGAAAAGATGCTGAGGAATATGTGAAAAAGTGCGAGAAGTGTCAGCGGTTCGGCAATATTCCCCGACAACCAGCTACAGAGCAAACGCCTATAGTACCGACTTGGCCGTTCGACATGTGGGGAATTGACTTGATAGGGCCCTTTCCGAAAGCCAAGGGTGGCTGCCAGCACGTTGTTGTCGCTGTAGATTATTTCACGAAATGGACGGAGGCAAAAGCTTTAGCGACAATTAGTGAGGACCAGGTTATCAAGTTTGTGCAAGAAAATATTTGGTGTAGGTATGGGGTTCCCCGAGCAATCATCTCAGATCATGGTACTCAGTTTGGAAAGAAATTTTCGGCAGAATGTGCAAGGGTTAATGTGAAACATTGGATGTCAGCGGTATATAGGCCGCAGTGCAACGGCCAGGCGGAAGCGGCAAACAAGCAGATCATTGTAGCTTTGCGCAAAAACCTTGAAGGAAGAGGAGGAGCGTGGCTTGAGGAATTACCTATCGCTTTATGGTATGTACGAACCACTGTCAAAGGCTTAACAGGGGAAACTGCCTTTGCCCTTACATATGGATCGGAGGCTATGGCGCCCGCCGAGATGGCGCTGCCGACATATCGGGTTGCTTACTATGATGAGGCAAGAAATGGGCAGAGGCGGTGCAATGATTTAGATTTGGTTGATGAAAAAAGAATGTATGCGAGAATGAAGATGATCAACTACAAGCAAAGGATGAAAGCCCAGCATGACAAGCGGGTTAACAAAAGGTCTTTTAATGTTGGAGATTGGGTCTTGAGGAGTGCAGAGGTAACTGGAGCCAAGCCCGGGTTCACCAATTTGAGCGAGAAGTGGGAAGGCCCATTCCAAGTGGCGAGTGTGGTGCGAGAAGGAACATATAAGTTGCGGAAACAGGATGGCGAAGAGCTGAAGAATGCTTGGAGCGTTGACCATCTCAAGCGATTCTATCAATGAAGCCTCAGCGACCTCCTCTTGTTTCCCTTTTTTTGATTGTTGACCATAGATCGCAAAAGTTGTATAACTTTTTCTTACTGTTATTTTGATTGTCGCTAAGAGGTAAAGTTATGTAAAATTTGTAGATCTGATGGCATGTAAATTTATATATAGTATGAAAGTAATGGCGGGAAGCACTTTCACCACGATTGTCATGGAATTGGTAGCTTGTAATACTCCGATAATTTTCCTCTTTGTCAATGGTTTCATGAACCAGGGCGAGAAGGGGTTGCCGCTAAAGCATGGAGATGGTGACAAAGATTATTGCCGCTAAAGCTGCGACAAAGTAGATAAGGATAGTTGCCGATAAAGCTTAAAGATGGATTGATAAAGCTTGAAGATGGAGGCGACCTGGGGACATTGAGGCCCAGGCGCGGCGTCTGGAGATAGTGGTTTCAGACGCCTAGAAAAGTCCCAAAATTTTTATGGGCGAGATTTAAGGGGCGGTGACCTAGAAGAGCGAAATGCTAGGCACCAAACCTTGCGACCTGGAAGAGTGAAATGCCAGGCGCGGCGACCTAGAAGAGCGAAATGCTAGGCGCCTAGAAAAGTCCCAAAATTTTTATGGGTGAGATTTAAGGGGCGGTGACCTAGAAGAGCGAAATGCTAGGCACCAAACCTTACGACCTGGAAGAGTGAAATGCCAGGCGCGGCGACCTAGAAGAGCGAAATGCTAGGCGCCTAGAAAAGTCCCAAAATTTTTATGGGCGAGATTTAAGGGGCGGTGACCTAGAAGAGCGAAATGCTAGGCACCAAACCTTGCGACCTGGAAGAGTGAAATGCCAGGCGCGGCGACCTAGAAGAGCAAAATGCTAGGCGCCTAGAAAAGTCCCAAAATTTTTATGGGCGAGATTTAAGGGGCGGTGACCTAGAAGAGTGAAATGCTAGGCACCAAACCTTGCCACCTGGAAGAGTGAAATGCCAGGCGCGGCGACCTAGAAGAGCGAAATGCTTGGCGCCTAGAAAAGTCCCATAATTTTTATGGGCGAGATTAAGGGGTGATGCCTTGGAGATAGTGGTTCCTTGGCACCAACCTTTGCGACCTGGAAGAGCGAAATGCCAGGCGCGGTGACCTAGAAGAGGAAAATACTAGGCGCCTAGAAAAGTCTCAAAATTTTTAGGGGCGAGATTAAGGGGCGATGCCTTGGAGATAGTGGTTCCTTGGCACCAACCTTTGCGACCTGGAAGAGCGAAATGCCAGGCACGGCGACCTAGAAGAGTGAAATGCTAGGCGCCTAGAAAAGTCCCAAAATTTTTATGGGCGAGATTAAGGGGCGATGCCTTGGAGATAGTGGTTCCTTGGCACCAACCTTTGCGACCTGGAAGAGCGAAATGCCAGGCGCGGCGACCTAGAAGAGCGAAATGCTAGGCACCTAGAAAAGTCCCAAAATTTTTATGGGCGAGATTAAGGGGCGATGCCTTGGAGATAGTGGTTCCTTGGCACCAACCTTTGTGACCTGGAAGAGCGAAATGCCAGGCGCGGCGACCTAGAAGAGCGAAATACTAGGCGCCTAGAAAAATAATATACATATAGACAACGGTTTCAAGTCGTTACTTGGAGGAACCTGAAAAGAAGTCTGATTGTCGCCAGACAGAAAGTTTTTCATAAGGTATGTTGCATATGATCCTAACAATAAAGTAAGGCTGCCTAAAGACAAGCCTCACTCTTTTGGAGGGAGTAGTATGTATATAGATATGAGAAAGGGAAGGGAGTATCTTTGATGAACTATCGAAGCAAAAATGGCGACATAGTAAAGGTAGAATTTAAAGCAAATTACAGTAAGCAGAGTAATGACGAGTATAGAGTTGAAGTCGCACTGCGACATTCAAATAACCGAGATAGGCATCAAAAAAAGAATTTATGAAAGAAAATTTAAAGTTAAGGCAAGGTGCCAATCGCGACATCTAAACTATAGTAGAGCAATGGTAGTAAAGAGTAAAAATAAGGAGATAACGTCGCATTGCGACATTCGAATAGTCAAAGTAGGCATTAAGGAGCATTCACAATAATCAAAGGTATAACAAAGTCGTTAATAGCAACATCTAAGTTATTGCAAAGCAGGAGGTTAAGAGAGACATATAGGTACGCAAAAATAAAGTATCAAGTCGCAAACCGCGACATCGAATCAAAAAAGGGGCTTAAATGTTTATGCCGCAAACAGCGACCTTACAACCATGTAAAGTATTTAAGTCGCAAACAGCGACACCATGAGCAAAAAGATAAGTTTCAAATGTCTAAGTCGCAAACCGCGACATCCCCAAAAGGTGAAAATACCATTGTTTAAAAAGCAAGAAAGTAAATCGTCTAATGCAAACCACAAAATATTGTTTTTAAGAAGAGAACCAACGTTAATCGGGGAGCAGAGGGTTGGCTTCCGCCAGCAGAAGTTTGGGCAGCGCGGAGGGCTTCGCGAGCGGCATTTTTGGCGGCTAAGAGGGCTTGGCCTTTTTGGCCAATCAGATCCACCCACATCGATAGAGCGTCCTCCTCAATCAAAGAAGGGGGATCCCAAACCGGCTTGCCCAAGAGTTTATCTTCTGCGGCCAAAGCGTTAAGCTCACCCTCTTCATAAGGGACAATGGAATGGACGAGGCGGCAAAAGTCGCTGTAAATCTGCTCGGACCCCCACTTAGCGATAAGCTCTGGAGTAATGGCTGGAATTTCCTTAGAGCTAGCTGCCGCTGCCCGCATGACATGGAGTAAAGCTTTGTCGTACATGTCCATTGCGTCAGTTTCTGCTTTCTCTTTGTTGGCGGCTATCTCTTGGATCAAATCGTCATTCTTTGTCGCCATGACCAGCTTATCGGCTTCTAGGGCGCTAACCTTCTCCTCCAACACCAACTTCTCTGCGGAAATCTCTTTAGCTTTATTCTCCGCCTTCGAGGCTTTGTCCTCGCTTGCCTTAAGTACCTCTGTCGTCTTCAGTTTCTCGCCTTGCAGTAGTGCCAACTCCCTCTCCATCTCTCCACACCTATTCTTATACTTCTCTTTTTCAGCCACCGCGCGCTTGCGAGCCTTATCAGCTTTCTCGGACTCGCGCATCGCCAGTTTGTATTTGTCCCTGAACCCGCGCAAAGTACTCGCTATCTGCGAAAGTTCGGGAAAAAGTTTAATATTTTGAAGAATGTTGATAAATTAAAAGTAAAGTATTAAGTGTAAAGTATTAAGCGGCAATACTTACCCCACAAATCTGAAGGCCGGCAAAGTTCAAGGACAAGTCGGTGTCATGTTCAATTACTTCCTTTATCGCTGCCTTGTCGCATATCCGCTCAAGCATGCCGGCCCCAATGAGACTGTTATGAGGGTCGCGGGAATGAATATTAAAACCTTCCAGTGGGGGAACAGAAGCAATCTCTACACCAAGATCATAAAAGCCCTCTCTCTCCGTAGGCATCTCAAACCCTTCTCTAAGCCAGCTCACCAGCTCGGCCTCACCCTCAGTTGATTCCTCCACGGCCACTGCATCCTCTTCAGTGCGCCCCCTTTTGTGAGGGCGGGAACTAGAAGGTCGGGGGGAGGTGGCTGGCGGGATGAACTCTTCTGCGACAACCTCAACATCCTTTGCACCTGTCTCTATTTCCATCTCCTCTACTCGCTGCGAAACGGCTGATGATCTTTGGGGAGTTTTGGCTCTACTGGATTTTCGCGTCTGGCCCGCTGCTCTCTCGGCGGCAGCTGCGGACTTCTCGCGAGCTATCGCCTCAGCATCATCCCCTTCGTGAGAAATGGGGAGCTCCAACTCTGAAGCCTTGGATAATTCGGCTTGGCGGGCATTGGTAAGTCGCTTGCGACGACCATCAGATCTGGCGGCAGCATTAGCACGTCTGTCGGAAATGTCCATGAGTCGAAATCCTGAGTTGGAAAAAGACATTAAATAAAGAGAAATAGGAAAAACGAAATAAAAAGTAATGAAAGTGTGATGATGTGTCGCCATTTCGCGGGAAAAAATTCGATTTTTTGCGTTTCTTTGAAAAAACCAAATAAAACCCGGAAAAAGAACGGAGTCGCCACACCATTTTTGTTTTAAGGGCCAAAACTTTGAAAAATGCCTGAGATTAGAGATTTGGGTTCGGAGGTCATGTTACACGCCGGGAAGGACGTTAGTGTGCACCCGGAATGCCTCGTAAAACGAGTCTTCCAAGCTGAAAATCATTTGTGTGTGTGTGTATGTGTTGGCCAAAATAAGTTGAAACTCAGAAAAGTAAAAATTGGGATATCTTTTTAAGACTTTAAACTGATCCCATGATTTTTTGGAAGATTTTTGGGTTGAGATTTGGTACTCAAAAGACCTTTTGAAGTTGAGAGTCACTTCTGCCAGAATGAAAAAGGCAGTGGACCTTTGATTTTGAAATGGATTCAAGGGTCTTAAAACTTCATAATATGGTTAAACTCAGATAATGAAAGTTGTTCCAGACACCTTAAATAAAACTTTTGCGAAGGAATTTTCCATTTTGGAGAAGATTTGAGGGGTCAAAACCTTCTGGAAATCTCAGATATGCAATCTGGATTTCCAGAAGCTGATGAACTAGCCTCTAAAAGAAAATTTGAAAAATGGAGTTTTACTCACCCAAAAAATAAAGTAAAAATATGTCTGGAAATCTATGGATGTTGGCTACAAAAAGTGTTTTGTAGTCAACACCAAATTCTAAGTTTATCTGTGTCCAAAAATTAAGACAATGGACTGGGATCTTGGAAAATTGCTACTGGACAGCAACTTCTCAAGAAAGAAAATATGATTTTAAGGGGGGTGTTGCATCCATGCTTGTCCCCATTTCCCTAGGTTTTGGTTAGTGATCACTTGACATTTTAGTGGTGAATCAACTATACCAAACCATCCTTGGGGTACATTAGGACTAAGCACTTCATTTGCTTGGGAAGGGGATTTTTATCCTTTGAAAATGAGATTTGATGCTTGAAAATGTTTTTTAGGGTTTTGAAAATGTGTTTTCTTTGCAAGAAAATAAGAGAACTTGAAAATAATGTTGATCCTTGTAGAAGATCATCCATGGAGATGAACTTCCATGGTGATCTTCTTGGATCTAAGGCAAGAAGATGAATGAACTACATTTTGTAGTTTGAAAATGCATGCATGGATGAGAGATTTAGGGTAAGAAGAGGGAGGTTATACCTATCTTCTTTGTATTTTGGGGCTTTGGCTTGAATATATGAGTGTTTGAGGCTTTGAATGTAAGAGTGAGTGAGTTTGATTTGAGTGAGTGAAAGTTGGGAAGATTCAAGAGAAAAAGGTGACAATTCTTAGAGAATTCTCACAGTTTTCTCGAGTATTTTCGCCAAATGCTGTGAATTGTGTTCTTAGTCCTCTTTATTTTTGTGACTGGAGGGCTCAATTTATAGCCCTCTGAATTTTACAATCCCATCCGCGCGAATAGGACCTGCAGCGTGCACTGTTCATTAAATGCTGCTCCAGGCTTTGGACACAAGGAATAATCTTTTTTAAAATTCAAATTAAACAGCCAGATTATGTTCCACCCATTTCTATTTTTGGTTTTTGACCATTTCTTTCACTTTTTTGATTCTTTTCCTTGGTTTATCCTTAAATAACAATGCCCATTTTGCCCTCACTTTGTTAGAAATGTTAGGAATGTTAGGAATTGTTAGGAATGTTATAACTTTCATTAATTTTCTAACGAAAATTCTAACAAGCTCAAATTGGAGCACTTACAGTAGCCCCTCGGCGACGGCGCTTTCGAAGGAAGCGGGGTCGTCGATAAGAGTAAGGCTCCATATTTGGCAGGATGATCGAGTGATCGAGTGGCTGAACCTAGCGATAGGCTACCTACGTATCCCGAGTGGGAATCAAGCCGGCCGTAGTTCGGGTCTTTGACCCTGGAGATGATGAGCGAGTTCTGCAGTCGGTTGCTGGAGAGAAACTCTGATGGGGATAAGAGATGACCATTTTCGGTCGGATGGCTATCCGCTCTGCTGGGGATAAGAATGACCATTTTGATCGGAGCGCTATCCGCTCTGCTGGGGATATGAATGACTGTTTTTGGTCTGGTGGCTATCCGCTCTGCTGGGGATAGGAATGACCATTTTCGGTCTGATGGCCATCTGCTCTGCTGGGGATGATTGCGATTTATCGCTTTCCTAGTGTTGTGTGTGATAGCGTTTTAGGTGCCTCGAACCTTGACGATGGCGTTTTAGGTGCCTCGGACCTTGATGATGGCATTTTAGGTGCCTCGAACCTTGGAGATGGCGTTTTAGGTGCCTTAGACCTTGGAGATGGCGTTTTAGGTGCCTCGAACCTTGGAGATGGCGTTTTAGGTGCCTCGGACCTTGATGATGGCATTTTAGGTGCCTCGAACCTTGGAGATGGCGTTTTAGGTGCCTCGAACCTTGGAGATGGGGTTTTAGGTGCCTCGAACCCTGGAGATGGCGTTTTAGGTGCCTCGAACCTTTTTAGGTGCCTCGGACCTTGATGATGGCCTTTCGGTGGACTTTGTCTGCTGCCGAAGGAGAGGGTGACCGTTTTGGTCGAGGGGCTGGACCTAATGATAGGCTACCTACGTATCCCTAGTGGGAATCAAGCCCTTTCGTAGTTTGAGATCTACTCGAGATTTCGTTGGCTTTTGGGATTCCGTTAACTTTGCTGGGGATTTTGTTAGCCTTTGCTGGGGAAAATCAGACGTATTCGTCTGGGAAATCGGTCTTACGTTTGACTGCCGTTTGATGATTTTGATGAAAGATACGGGATCTCGTTATCTTTCTCGGGGAAATCGGTCTTACGTTTGACTGCCGTTTGATGATTTTGATGAAAGATACGGGATCTCGTTATCTTTCTCGGGGAAATCGGTCTTACGTTTGACTGCCGTTTGATGATTTTGATGAAAGATACGGGATCTCGTTATCTTTCTCGGGGAAATCGGTCTTACGTTTGACTGCCGTTGAATGATTTTGATGAAAGATACGGGATTCCGTTATCTTTCTCGGGGAGATCGGTCTTACGTTTGACTGCCGTTGAATGATTTTGATGAAAGATACGGGATCTCGTTATCTTTCTCGGGGAGATCGGTCTTACGTTTGACTGCCGTTTGATGATTTTGATGAAAGATACGGGATCTCGTTATCTTTCTCAGGGAGATCGGACTTACGTTTGACTGCCGTTTGATGATTTTGATGAAAGATACGGGATCTCGTTATCTTTCTCGGGGAGATCGGTCTTACGTTTGACTGTCGTTTGATGATTTTGATGAAAGATACGGGATCTCGTTATCTTTCTCGGGGAAATCGGTCTTACGTTTGACTGCCGGGGAAGATTTTGATGAAAGATACGGGATCTCGTTATCTTTCTCAGGGAGATCGGTCTTACGTTTGACTGCCGGTGAATAATTTTGATGAAAGATACGGGATCTCGTTATCTTTCTCGGGGAGATCGGTCTTACGTTTGACTGCCGGTGAATAATTTTGATGAAAGATACGGGATCTCGTTATCTTTCTCGGGGAGATCGGTCTTACGTTTGACTGCCGTTTGATGATTTTCTTGACAAGGGGCTGACTTTGGTTAACTTTGGTTAACTCTGTCAAGTTGGGGACTGAATTGCAGAGTCCTGGAATTTTAAAGGGCAAAAGGGTCATTTTGACCCTGACAATCCTATCCGCGCGGAGGGGATCTGAAAGTCAGAGGGTCTTAATGAGGGGCCAACGCCCTTCTTCTTCCCCATTCAGTTTTTTGAAAATTACGAGAGAGGAAGAGAGAAAACGCCCCAAGCCGCCATTGTTGTCCAAAAAGCTTCAAAAATCTTTCGATTTTCTTCGATTTTCAAGCAATGGAACACGGGGAAGGTGTTTTTCAAGGCCAAGGACGCGGCCCGGTAGCGGAGAGACGATTGGAGCTCGTCCGAATGAGAAGGCACTATACTCTTTCGCAATCGATCGCGGAGGAGCCCTACCCCGATGCTTGGCAACATTGGGCTTCTGATCCGAGTCTCCGAACGGTATTCTTCGAATCTTTTCATTCCCTTATCGATTTTTGCTTAAGATTGATTTTTGGATGATTTTTCTTTTTTTTTCGAAAATTATGCAATGTTCATGGCCTTGGATTTTGATTTTGATGCTTTGCATGTTGTAATGAGTATATGAGTAACCCAAAATGTGCATTTTGCTTGGGAAAAAGAATTGGCATTTTCGCCATTTTTTTTTTTTTAGTATCCGAAAATTATGAATGAAAATTGTGATTTTTTTTTTTGAAATTTGAATATTGATTTTGATGATATGCATGTTGCAATGAATTTGTTGGTGTTCCAAAATGTGCATTTTGCTTGAGAAAAGAATTGGCATTTTGCCAACATGAGATGATGATATGAATGTATATATGATTTTTTTTTTTTTTTTGAAAAGTGGGACGGATTTTTTCTTCTGTTGAATGTATGAATGTGGGATTTTTTTTTTTTGAGATGATGGATGATATGCATGTATGCATTGGAACTTCTCTTTTTTTTTGAAAATGGGACGGAGTTTTTACTTCCGTAGGAATGCATTTTTTTTTTTTTGATGAATGCATTGGGATTTGCTGAAAACTGTCTCTTTTGTGCGAGAAAAATGGGGCTATGCTCATTGTATGCTGTTATGCTGTCGAATTTTCTTTGAAATTTCATGATGCATATGTATGCTTTTTTTTTTTTTAATGCAAATGCAATTTTTTTGACATTTTCTTTTTTTTTTATTGCAGGGTGGAAACAACTACGTTACGGAGCAGCTGAACAAGATGAAGACTCGAGGATCGGTGGAGTCTGTAGTTGATTTGTGGGACCGGCTTCCGAATGCGGGCCGAGGAGCTTTGCCGAGTCCGAGACAGATTGTTGTTGAGACCGGGCTTTTGGAGTTCATTGAGTGCTTGAGGGGATTGGTCAAGTTCCCTAAGAGCAAGGGCCTGATGTTTGCTTTGGCGCAGCACTGGTGGGATGCGACCCACACGTTTCACTTCTTCTGGGGCGAGGCTACGGTTACGCCTTCTGACTATGCTGCGATCACAGGTCTGTCCTTTAATGCGGGACGGCTACAGCGACGCGGACCTGCAGGCTCTTCTGGGATTTTCCCCTATTCTTAAAAAGGGGATGGGGATGGAGTATGCCGTGGTCTACGGGAAGATTGTGGAGACCATTGTGAGCTACGAGGCTGGGGAGGAGAGGATAGGCGCTGAGCAGATTGCTAGGGCCTTCTTGTGATTTGCTTTTTCGAGCACTCTCTTTGGACATGCTGAGGGGACGGCAGTTTTTGCCTTGCTGAGGTCCTTGGAGGACATGGAGATGGCCGGAGATGTCTCTTGGGGAGAGGCCGGGCTGGCAGAGCTTTACTTTGCTCTTGATAGGTTCAGCCGGAAGGCTGTGAGCTCCTTGTATTGCTTTGAGTTTGCCCTGGAGGTATAAGCTCTCTCTTTGCTTTCCCTTTCTTCTTGAGCACACACTTTTCTTTTGCACTGGATTGATTTGATTTTTACCTTTCGCAGGTATGGGCGTTGGAGTTCTTCCACGTCACGATGTGGCGACAGCCGGTGGAGTACGTCGGGGCGTATCCGGCCATGCGCTCCTGGTCCAAGCATGCCCGAGAGAAGATAAGCTCCAGGGGGCGTACGACTCTCAGATACGCGGATTGCCTTCCTTTGACGGAGGCTGAGACGGATGAGAGGATGATATTTTATCCCTGGGATCGCTTCGAGGTGGCGCAGCTGAAGGGCGCTGAGATTTGACTCCAGGCAATGGAGGATTCTGAGAGGTCTGACATGCGACGTCTATTACCTGGGAGAGAGGGTGACGCGCCAGCATGGCGTGAATTCGCCTTTGATGACACCGGTGGAGCCTCCCGCCGATATGATGCACCCGAGTGACAGATCTGTGACCTGGGATGATTACCGAGCCGGCCGGCACTTCTCGGATTTCGTAGCGATTGAGCCATATCCAGTATTTGTTTTGAGGAGGCTGAGGATGCCCCAGGTTCTGGATAGAGAGGGGCTTGGGATCCCGCGGTACCCTCGTACGGATTTTTCATATGTCCAGGATGGGGTCCGATTGAGGGTGCGGATCCCTCAGCCTGAGCGGCTTCCACGAGCTTTCCGGCCTCGTCCGGGTATGAAGGTATGGCTTCTCCTTCCCACCTTTCTCTTTTTTTTTTGCTTTTGTCTTTTCTTTTCTTTCCTGTCATCATTTTTTCGCTTCAACTTTTTCTGACGCTTTTGCTTTTGTGCAGTTTTCGGAGGTGGTCGTCGAGAAGCTGACGAAGCAAGTGATCGGAGCTAAGAGATTTATCAGGAGGATGGTCGCTTGCGGGGCTACTCAGGCTAGAGCGAGGCGACCACGGCCGGCGCCTGTCAGGCGGGAGGCTTCCCCTATTCGTTCAGAGACTTCTTCAGAGACTCCTCTTTCTCCTCTCCTAGATCCCCGCGCGGTGCTGCCTTCGGATCACGTCATTCTCGGGGATCCACACGGGCAGGGACACGTTTGGCAACATGGTGGGTCGTCTTCGTACGTCCAGGAATCCGACGCCTTCACCTTCGGATATGATTTTTTCGCAGATCTTGGCTTGCCCTATCAGAGCGTGCCGGTTGGTCCTGACGAGCCTCTTTCTGGAGACGAGGACGATTCTGAGCCCGAGATTTTCAGGGCTCCTGAGGTGGCGGGCCCGAGTCGCAAGAGGGACCGGGGACAGACGTCGGGCGCTGGGGATTCTGATTGATCATCTTTTTTTTTTTTACTGATTTTCTGAGATTTATGACTGGGATTGAGATTTGTACAGCTTATGCACTTTTTTTTTTGATTTTTTTTTGATGTAATAATTTAGGATTATTGTTACCTATTTTTTTTTTCGATTTGATTTGATTTTTTTTTTTGCACACTCCCTTTATTTTTGGAATGTAATAATTTAGGGTTTTATTTTTATGAATGCAATGCAGTATGAATGCAATGTTGCATGAGCCTTGGTTTTTTGGCAAGGGTATTAGTGTTTGGTATATGGACTGGTTTGGAGAGGTTTTTTTTTGCACAGGTTTCGAGCAACCGGGACGGAATATTCCTCTTTTGGTGCAGCAGCTTGGACTGTTGCAGATTTTTCTGATGAAAGACAATCATGTCCGCGCGGAGGAGTCTTGCATCTGACATTGTCCTTTAATTTTGCTTCAGATCTGGTCTCACTTTATTTCAAATTCAAATATCCTCTTCAACCTCCAGTCCAAACAGCCATTTTCGGGGAGAAAGAGAGAAAATACATGGAAAACCTTAGAAAAGCTCCATCAAAATTGTCCCAAGAATCCCAAATGTCATTCTTCAACAAGTTCAAGGATTGGTCCCGGGAGATTATGCATGAGAGGAGGTCCTTCTTTGAAGAAAGGTACAAGGTGAGGTGCTTATGGTCTCTCAAGGAATTGATTCCGGACTACGATCTTCTGAGGGCTTCTTCCTCATTTTGGGATACTAGAAGGCATGTCTTTTGCCTTTCCTTCAACGAGATGGTCCCAACCATTGAAGAATTTCGGGCCTTGCTTGGAGGTCCGGAGGTGGAAGAGATAGCGGTTTCTTTGCCCGGAGGGGCTTCTTTTGATGACAGATTGTGCGTCCTCCTTCATCTTTCCCCGGAGGAAGCGCAAGGTATGATCCGTGGTCCCGGTCATTTTGATATTTCCGGTCTCCCTGATAGGTTTAGGGGCTTAGGTTTGATTGACGATGCCTATTGGGATGCCTTTGCACTTTGCATGTTCGGGACCTTGTTCATGGTTTATTCTTTTGGGATCTGTCATCGATCTCTGCTGGATGTAGTCGTTCATTGTCGCTTGGGCAGAGATGTTGTACCTCTGATCCTGGGGGAGACTTTCCATGCTCTCGATAGGCTGGCTACCGGGAAGCGGTATATGCACGGGGCAGCCTGCCTCTTGACCCCGTGGCCGATGGAGCGCTTGGGGATTCTTCGGGAAACTCCCCGACATGATCAAGCCTTGGACATTTGCCAGAGGGGGTTGCTGTGGATTTCGATGATCGTGGCTCATGGGAGCGTTGGATGGCCGGTCGCCGTACGTAAGATATCGTGGTCGGTGCCTTGTTGGCGGGTGGAGACTCGCAGAGTGCTTCAGACGGGTCTCATGTGGTTATGCTTCCGGGCTTTCTCACCCAGCCTTCTATATTCCGTCCTTGGTTCTGAGACAGTTCGGCTTGGAGCAGGTTCCTTTGGAGGATTTTGATGATATAGCCATCAGGGTGGTGGCTCCTGTTTCTATGGATGATCCCTTGGTGTTTCCATTTCTTTCCCGAGCATGGAGGTATGACGTCTTTCATCCTCGGGTTATTCTCAGGCGTCTGAGACCTGTGTTCCTGACCACTTGGTACCTGGATTGGTACGAGAGGCATTTAGGAGAGACTCAGATGGCTATTTTGAGGCGGCGTGAGGCCATTGTGGGTGCGGAGGACCTGACAGTTTCCGAGAGGAGGAGGGCCGAGGCGAGGGCCAACCCTCATGACAGGAGCGGGGACGCTGTGACCGACTATGAGGCTTATGTCAAGAGGCAGGAGAGGAGGACTCCTATGCTACCAGCTAGGCTACAGGAGATGAGAGATGACATTAGGGCTACTAAGGCCCTGACAGAGGCTAGTCTGATAGATCCTGTTCCTATACCGGAGCTTGGTAGGAGGAAGACTGATATTTTTCCGGTTCAGAAGAAGAAGACTCGAAGGGGGAAGAAGAGGGGAGAGACCAGTTCGAGTGGCATGGAGTGGCTCTGAGGTTTCCGAGTATCCCTTTTTTGTCATAGCAGACACATTAGTTTGATTATGTATTTTAGTTTCTTTTAGCAGGCTGCCAGTTGTAGGAATGAATCGGGCTTAGACTCATCAAAAAGTTTTTAACTTGTAATGAATATTTGAATTGCTTCAGAGTTTTTCGAGACGCTTTCATGGTCTGATCGATTGTATTGATGTCAGAGTGTGACTTTTATTTGTGTTTTAGACCGAACCGTTTCCGGCTGCCTACGTTTCCCTCATTTTGAGGAGCTCAGGTCTTCGTAGTTCAACCCGGGTCGATTTTTTTTTGTTTTTTTTTTTGTTTTTTTGTTTTTTTTTTGTTTTTTTTTTGTTTTTTTTTTGTGCAACCCTGTTTTTTACCTAGGCCGCCCTTTTCGGGTTTTCAACCTAGTTGGGTATTACTCTTTTAGCACTCTTTTTTTTTGTTTCTCTTCTTTTTTTTGACTCGCCGTTTTTACGCGTAGTATCTCGCGCAGCCTTGTCACCATTCACCGGGTGTACAAAGGGATTTCCGTCGAGGTCTGCAAGTTGCATGGCTCCTCCGGAGAAGATCTTCTGGACAACATATGACCCGACCCAAACAGGCTCCCATTTACCGAGCGGGTTGATACGGACTGGGGGCTTCTCTTTTAAGACGAGATCCCCTTCTCGGATCTCCCGATGCTTTACTTTCTTGTCAAAGGCTCTGGCCATTCTTCCTTGGTAGGCTCGGATGTGTTCCATGGCCTTCAGTCGGCGTTCATCTAGCAGGGCCAATTCATCATGGCAACTCTGGAGCCATTCGACCTCGTTGATCTGGCTCTCCAACAACACACGGAGTGAGGGGATTTCTAACTCGATTGGGAGGACGGCTTCCATTCCGTATGTGAGGGCAAACGGTGTTTCCCCAGTTGCCGTTCTGACTGATGTTCTGTAGCCCCAGAGTGCCAGGTGTAGCTTCTCGGGCCAATCTCGACCTCGGACAGCCATTTTCCGGATGATGTTTTCCAAAGTCTTGTTTGCTGCCTCGACGGCTCTGTTGGTTTGGGGCCTGTAAGGAGATGACTTGTGACGGGTTATTCGGAATTCTCGCTGCCACTGTCGCATTCCCCTTCGAAGTGGGATCCATTATCTGAGATGATTTCGGCTGGCAACCCGTATCGGCATATGATGTTCTCTTTGATGAAGAGGGCTACTTTCCTTGAGTTGAGGATTTTGTAGGACTTTGCAAGGCATCCTTTCCAGTTCCTTCGAAGAAATCATCAATTTGCGTCTCTTTAGGCTCTTTCGCAGTTCCCAAATTCACACTTGTCAAAATCTCTTCGGCAGCTTGGGCTCGATTTTCCTCTTTCCGGACAACCTGCTTAAAGATTTTTTTTTGATTTTTTTTTCGTTTAATGTGTCTGCTTCTTTATCTAATGAATTATTATTAAATGTTTTTTTTATTAATTAATTCATCATTAATTAAAGTGGCAATCAAGGGATACTCAGAAAGGTTCGTCATTTCATTGAAAACGAAAGGGAATACAGCGCTTGCTACAGACTCGTAGTCTTCAGGCGTAAGGCCATCGGACGACCCTAGAGACTTGACCTTAACAATGAGAGACTGGGAGGACTTGTCCTAGATTGACACAAAGGGACGGGGGACCAATCCAGGCTTGGTGATCATTTCTTCTTTGGTCGCGGACGGGCCTGAGAGAGTTTCCCGATTCTTTAGCGGCATTGCTGTCAGTGATCTCATGTCTCGTTTCTGTTCTCCTCCCTCGATCATTGCTACCATTTCTTTGACTGAGCTGAAGTCAATCGTGTCCGGCACTGGATCTCTTCCCGAACAACCGCCGCATGATTGGGCCATCCCATTCATCCGAAAAGACTTCGTGGCTTTGGCTTTCGGCACGGTCAATTCGAACTCGTGTTTCGGACCATCACGGCGTAGGAATTGTGGTTGTGAGCTTCTCGAACTGCTCCACTAGGCTTGGCACGCCTTTGAAAGTGTACTCACTTCTCACTGGTAGTGGTAGCCCTGATATCTTGGGTAGGTCCAGAACGTTCGCGGACCGGGTTAGCTTCTGGCTCCCCGAACTTGTTGAGGCTATCCCGTAGCTTTAGCCATTCTTACGTAGGAGTGGGTTCTCGTGACGTTACCCGGTTGTGTGGGACCCTTTACGAAGTAGTCACCAAATTAGGACTCGAAAGGGAGAGATTTAGGGTCGTTGACCGGACCCTTCCCGTGGCAGCCTTCAAATCTTTTTCCTTTTGCGGTGTCCACCGAGGAGGCCTCATATCCTGTGCCGTGGCGAGTATTCTCGTCCTTTCACCTCGATGAGTTTGTGAGTTCCTTGTTGGTGCTTCCCTGCACCGAGGCCGTAGATAGCTCATCTTTCTCATCATTTTCAAGACCGGTGGGATTCTATCCCGAGTGACCGTCAGATCTATGTTGCACACTTGGGCTTTGGGAGGCTCGACCGTGAAGCCCGTTAGCATGAGACCTTCCTCGTCATGCTTGATTTCCAGAATAGGTATTCCGCCCGTATCTGTGTCCTCCAAGGTGACTAAGTCCCCATAAATGGTCGTTAGGTCCCCATTCGAGACGAATTTCACGCACTGGTGGAGGCTTGAGGCAACCCCCTTGACCTGATGCAACCAAGGCCTTCCCAATAAGGCATTGAAAGTGATCGGGATGTCAATAACTTGGAATTCCACAGGTATTAATTTCTGTCCAAACCAGAGGTCCAAGGTAGCAACTCCAAGGACTCGCTCGAGATGTTGAGTCGTAAGCTTTGACTGTGAGGGAGGAAGGCTTCAAGTCTCGTAGTCTTGATATCAAGCGTGTGCTCATGATCTTTGCCGGAGAATGTTCATTCCTGACCCATTATCAACCAGACCCGAGGGAGGCGTCGTTCATCCAATTGGACCGTGATGAAGAGAGGTTCGTTATGATCGCCCCAAATTGAGGGAGGTCGAGATCCGTGAAAGTGATTATGTTCCCGTAGTGGATGTTTCCAATCACCGTACCACGTCATCGGGAGTAGCATCAATAGGTACCAAGGTGCGGGCTGAGCTTTCTTCCGGCCTTTAGCTTGTGGGATAGGATGAGGTGAGCAGTGGACCACAAAGAGATGTTGGCTCGTGTCGCTTTCAACCGGGTGAGGACGGGGGTCCTCTTTTTCGTGGTCCGGAGTTTCATCTCGTCTTAGCATAGGGGCGGCGATCTTCTTTCGGTGCTTGTCCGTGGCTTTCTTATCTCGCCTTGGGATTCCTTGGAAGATTTGTCCGGATCGGGTCAACAGTTAACTTCCTCATCGCTACTTCTTGACCGGATTTCTTGAGTGCCGCTAGTGGTCAATGGGGGAGCCTTTTTGGCTATCGGCCACCGGGTTCCCGACGGAGCCTAGCGACAGTGAGGGGCCGAGCTGCACCGGTCCCTTCCCCGGGCGGCCCTTATAACTGCTTCCCAAGTCACAGGCTTTTGAGTCTGGGGTTGTGTTGTTGCCCCCTGTATGGCCCACAGAGCTAGGGCATTCTCCGATTCACTTTAATAGCCTGCCTGGCTCATAGTTATCATGCAACAAGAGTCGCTATTGTCGGGACTCGGCGGCTTTTCAATTTCATCCCCGGGATGGCCCACAGAGTTATGGCTATCAGCCTCCATTTCATCGTATATCCTTTTTCTTTCAATCTTGCAAGTAGGGCAGCCACAAGTGAAGGATAGGCAACGTTCCCCTTCGGAGTTTGATGTAGCAGCTCGATAGATCTGTGTCCAAATAAGGAGCACCCGGGGTCCATTGTCGGGCACTGGAGCAATTAGGAAGGCGTCATGTGGATTCATAGGTATGAAGGCCACTGGGGAGACGTTCAGATCAATAACCCTTTTCAGTGATTGTGCAGTACTCGCCGCGCTCGAGTGGTCTTGGCCAGGACCCTTACGGTTGTTATGCCATCCGTTCTCGGGAAAGAAGAAAAAGATCCGATAACGTTTACGAATTCTTCATCTTCTGGTGGCTGAAACCCTCCATTCTCGACCAGTGCTTCAATAAACCCTTTCCATTCACCAGTCAGGTTCTTATAAGGAACGTTGTGTTCTAGGATTTCAGATATGTACGGATCTGGGCGCGGGCTTAGCTGTCCCTCATCCTCTGAAGTATCCGGACACTGACCGCATGTGCATCTTACAAGGTGCAGTTCTTGGGGGTCCACCCCTACTGGCATTTGACTTGCATTTTCCGGTGGTCCTTCATCGTCGCTTGCCGACAACCAGCCATTGTGCCTATTTCCGGCATAATTGTTCCAGATTGTTTCCGGATCTGGGGCCTCAGTTGACTCTTCGCTCTCGTCCTCATCATCGTCGTCGCTGTCATCGGAATCATCTTCCCATACTACCGGGATTTCTGCGGAGAGGGAACGCCGATTGAACCCGTTAGGGAATATGGGTGCGCGCGCAGAAATTGTCATATGCTCCCATTCCTAAGTGATAATTGTGATTCGGCTTCTCCTCCCGTAAACCGTGGGGAAGAGTGAGAGGGGGTGGCACGTATTTGACACTGTGTAGAATGTAGAAGGATTCTTCCTCCTCTCGATTCATCGCCACCGCCTTTGGGATCGTATTCGAGTTCTCCAATAGCCTGCGGAAGTGTACTAGCTCCGCATGTTCTTCGGCTTCTTTTCGATAAGCCCCAAGACGGTGCCCGTCTAAGCTTTCTTGTTCGATTTTTCTTGATTGTTCCAACCATCTTGTGTAAATGGTTCTCTCATGTTTTGACCGAATGTGGGCTTCTTCAAATGGTCTGGTTTTCCCTTCATTCGAGAAATAGCGGGCCTCGTATTTTTGCAAGGAGTCTCCGACATGAGACCAAGACGGGTTGATTCGCTCGATATCCTCAAGGCCGAGGGGGATCCGACCCGGGATCCTCGACGAGGTTGGCCACGGTATTTGGGGACTTTCATCAAGCATCTTCCCGGGCATGCGAAGATTCTCCGCATTCAATCATATTCACCTCGATTATGGTTCCTTGGCGCCGGATTTTTGACTGTATTAGGTCCCTGGGGCCTTCCAATTTTCCTTGCCCTATTAGCCCCCGGATTGCCTTATTCGTAGAGTAAAGCGCTTATCGCCGATGTCCGTGAGCTTGATGAAAAGCGCAATACTTTGTAGTATCCACGGGAGCACTCGGATTCCCGGGTTGGAAATTTTCCAAAGGCCGCAAAGAAGCCTTCCTTCACCGCCCCCTAAAGATGTCATTCAGTAGGCATTCCAAAGTTTTCGAGGTTCATGACTCGTGGCCCGGGCTCGACCGGTTTTCTCGGGAGCAAAAGGAGTTGTGTTATTACATTCCCGTCCCGCATAGTTAATCATTTCTTTGCCTTTGGCGGAGCAGAAGGTGTTTGCAGGAGGAGCCCGATATTCGTAGGCAGTGCAGCAATGGCCGTCGATTGTAGGCCTTTTCAAACTTAGCCGCGGAGTTAACCATGGCCCGTAAGTCCGAGTACGGGGAAGTGACCGAGGAGGCTCTCGATGTGGTTTCAGCATGACCGGAAGATGTCCAGCTTGTTCCTCTTCGGAAGGAGGGATGGCCATTTCACCGAGTTTCGCATTCCACCGCTTGTAAAAGTCCCCAACATTCTCATCAGACGCCGCACCGTTGTTTGTAGGTCAACCCTATTTGTTTCCCACTCCAAGTTGGGCCTTATATTTCTCTCGTGAAAGCATTGGTAATCCGGTCCCACGTAGCCCCGGCTTCTGTGTTTCAAACGGAAGAACCACTTTAAGGCACCGGACTTCAAAGATAGATCGAAATAATCGCCCAATCGCCGATTGGTGCATCCTTTCGCCTTTATTGCCAAGGTATATGTGTCCAAATGGGTTTTCGGGCATGCAGTCCCATCAAAGAGATCCAGATTAGGCATCACGAATTTGTGGGGCAGAGGAACAATGGAGTCCGGGTCTGTAGGCCGGAAGGCAGACTTCTTAGCGGTTAATTCGGCGATCTGTGCTTTCATCTCCTCAAGGCTGCTCCACGAACCAGCCGATGAGGGTCTTGTGGTGGAACCATGGCATTCAAGCTAGTGGCTGAGCTAGAGAGAGGAGCTACCACTGGCGGCAGACTGGTGGAGGGAACGGCCGATCCGGGGACGTAGGTGAAAACCTGTCCTTGGCCCAAATGTCCCGGGGGAGCATGAGTAGGAGCCTGGGCGAAGGGAAAGAACCTTGCGGCCTGCTGTGGGTTTTCAACTGGCAGAGTAGGTGGAGGCAGCCCCGATGTAGCCGGATAACTTGGATTTCCAGAGTGGGTCCCGTAAGTAGGCTTCGTGCGGGCCGTCCCCGACTGTTGAATTGCATGGCCGGCTGAGGCGAGGGTGTATAACCCGGGGGGTACTGCGGTCCTGGTGATTCGGATGATACCGGGATGGAGGCTTGGTAACCCATAGAAGTCTGAGTGAGGAACGGATTGGTGTGAGGAGCAGCTGAGTTAACATCATTCTGAGGAGGGGCTCCTGACGGCTGTTGAGGCATGCCGAACTGTTGTTGTGGCCTTTTGAACTGTTGCTGCGAAGGCCCGGATTGATCGGTTCCAAACTGTGGCGGGATCCCGATTAGCTGTGGCATTCCGAGATAGCCCCAACCATGAGAAGACATTCCGCATCGATTTCCCCACCGATTCAGGCTGCTGGCCGCATGGATCCGGTGGTCTCGCGGTCGGGAGCCGGGCCGACCCGAAAATCGAGGAGCATGGGTTCTCGGTAGTGGCACCATAGGAGGTGGGTGGTGGCATCCCGGTGTAGTCGTGGCGACCGAGAGTGGGGTTGGCATCCTCGTCTTCTTCCACGGTGAAGGTGCCATCTGGGATTGAGGCCGACGGCCAAACCGTGGATCTTAATAGCCTCCATAAGGCTATTCGCTTGTGCTTCCTGTCGTAACCTCATCTCGTTCTCGCTAACCGATTCCACCGTTGCTCGTCTCGAGGGGTCCCGGGAGGCGGAGTGACGTTATCCCCATCATTTCCGGCTGACGCAGACATTCTGAAACCTGGAGTCTGAACAAACGGTGAAGTTGATGACGCGCTTGACTCTTCCCAACTAATCAAACGATGACCCGGTGTCCGGAACCAACCTTTGTGAGGAGCTGCGGGGGAAAAGGCACGAGGGTTCAGATGTCTGGGAATGAAGGAGGGTAAGTGTTTGGGCTTTAGGCTCATGCAACATGCGATTATTTGTTCACGTTTACTTAAAACATGTTTTATTAACCTAATCGGTTGGAAAAGATTGCTCTTCTTTTTCGCAAACTACTCTGGATCCTGGATCAGTGGGCCCCGTCACTACGTCTATAAGCCCCTCGTATTCCACCTGTATTTCGACCTCCCAGGTGGATGGCCCGGCGAGGGTCCTATAGGGCAAGCGGGTCCCACCGACCGAAAGAAAAACGATCCTAAAAGTCTGGCGGGTAATCGAGTCTTAACGAGCATTCGATGTAAATTACGGACAAAGCTGACGTCAAAAGTCAAGATCATGTCCGAGGGCTCGACGAAAAGTCGACATGATTTGGACTGATAAATGTCCACGATTGATCTTGACTTGTCGTCAATTAGGCCGTAATTAGGCATGGAATAATCATTAATCCTTGATGACTCAGTGTCAATGCTGGGAGTCAGTGTATAATTTGTGCGCCGAGCCGAAGTCAAGGCGCCGGCCAATATCTTGGTCAAAGTCTGCGGCGGAAAACCGGCGTAACTTCGAGTGATTAGGGTCCCCGAAAGATATTGAGTCGGTATGCCGACAAAGGCTTGAAAGGAAAGGTCTATACACGGACAGTGGCATGACACACTGCACTAAAAACCAACCGGGTCTCGGACAAAGTGTGTCACGGACAAGTGCATGGTCGACACGAGGCTCCATGGGATGTTTGGGTAGTCCTGTGCTTGCACCGAGAGGCGTAATAAGACCAAACGGGCCGCGACAAGGATTTCCCCGGGTTAGGGACGTAGTGTGCAGTGTAAGGTCACGTGCGCGTAGTGTGCAAGCAGTCTATTTTCTTTTTCTGAGTAAAATAGAAAATTTTTTTATGTGTCTTAAAAATATGATGCATGATTTTTTTTTTTTGAAAATTTTCTCTTTTTTTTTTTGAAATTTTTTTTTTGAATTTTTTTTTTTAAAGTAAATGCACACATAAGCACATAATCACAAAAATTCCAACGGCTAGGGACATGATTCCGACAGTCAAAATTTTGACTTTTTCCGAGGCGGCCAAAATAACACGAAAAATGTGCAAAAATCAACACACACACAAATGATTTTCAAAGCCGGGACGGAAGCTTGACCCTCAAAAGCTTTTTTTTTTGAAAACGATGATACCGGTACGTGGGATTGTTAAACCACAATTTATCCCCGACTCGTGTTAGGAGGCGATAACGGGAAATTTAGTGGTTTCCACCAATATACCAAATATCATTTTTTTTTTTAGAAAAATCTTATTCCCCAGCGGAGTCGCCACTGTGATGATGTGTCGCCATTTCGCGGGAAAAAATTCGATTTTTTGCGTTTCTTTGAAAAAACCAAATAAAACCCGGAAAAAGAACGGAGTCGCCACGCCATTTTTGTTTTAAGGGCCAAAACTTTGAAAAATGCCCGAGATTAGAGATTTGGGTTCGGAGGTCATGTTACACGCCGGGAAGGACGTTAGTGTGCACCCGGAATGCCTCGTAAAACGAGTCTTCCAAGCTGAAAATCATTTGTGTGTGTGTGTGTGTGTGTGTGTGTGTGTGTTGGCCAAAATAAGTTGAAACTCAGAAAAGTAAAAATTGGGATATCTTTTTAAGACTTTAAACTGATCCCATGATTTTTTGGAAGATTTTTGGGTTGAGATTTGGTACTCAAAAGACCTTTTGAAGTTGAGAGTCACTTCTGCCAGAATGAAAAAGGCAGTGGACCTTTGATTTTGAAATGGATTCAAGGGTCTTAAAACTTCATAATCTGGATAAACTCAGAGAATGAAAGTTGTTCCAGACACCTTATATAAAACTTGTGTGAAGGAATTTTCCATTTTGGAGAAGATTTGAGGGGTCAAAACCTTCTAGAAATCTCAGATATGCAATCTGGATTTCCAGAAGCTGATGAACTAGCCTCTAAAAGAAAATTTGAAAAAGGGAGTTTTACTCACCCAAAAAATAAAGTAAAAATATGTCTGGAAATCTCTGGATGTTGGCTACAAAAAGTGTTTTGTAGTCAACACCAAATTCCAAGTTTATCTGTGTCCAAAAATTAAGACAATGGAATGGGATCTTGGAAAATTGCTACTGGACAGCAACTTCTCAAGAAAGAAAATATGATTTTAAGGGGGGTTTTGCATCCATGCTTGTTCCCATTTCCCTAGGTTTTGGTTAGTGATCACTTGAGATTTTAGTGGTGAATCAACTATACCAAACCATCCTTGGGGTACATTAGGACTAAGCACTTCATTTGCTTGGGAAGGGGATTTTTATCCTTTGAAAATGAGATTTGATGCTTGAAAATGTTTTTTAGGGTTTTGAAAATGTGTTTTCTTTGCAAGAAAGTAAGAGAACTTGAAAATAATGTTGATCCTTGTAGAAGATCATCCATGGAGATGAACTTCCATGGTGATCTTCTTGGATCTAAGGCAAGAAGATGAATGAACTACATTTTGTAGTTTGAAAATGCATGCATGGATGAGAGATTTAGGGTAAGAAGAGGGAGGTTATACCTATCTTCTTTGTATTTTGGGGCTTTGGCTTGAATATATGAGTGTTTGAGGCTTTGAATGTAAGAGTGAGTGAGTTTGATTTGAGTGAGTGAAAGTTGGGAAGATTCAAGAGAAAAAGGTGACAATTCTTAGAGAATTTTCACTGTTTTCTCGAGTATTTTCGCCAAATGCTGTGAATTGTGTTCTTAGTCCTCTTTATTTTTGTGACTGGAGGGCTCAATTTATAGCCCTCTGAATTTTACAATCCCATCCGCGCGGATAGGACCTGCAGCGTGCACTGTTCATTAAATGCTGCTCCAGGCTTTGGACACAAGGAATAATCTTTTTTAAAATTCAAATTAAACAGCCAGATTATGTTCCAGCCATTTCTATTTTTGGTTTTTGACCATTTCTTTCACATTTTTGATTCTTTTCCTTGGTTTATCCTTAAATAACAATGCCCATTTTGCCCTCACTTTGTTAGAAATGTTAGGAATGTTAGGAATTGTTAGGAATGTTATAACTTTCGTTAATTTTCTAACGAAAATTCTAACAAGCTCAAATTGGAGCACTTACAGAAAGGCGAGATACGTACTTAAAACCTCATACATAGCATTGCAATAATGGCCTTTCTTTTGGCAAGGTCCACTCTCGGCGGCAAAAACATTCCCAGAGTGAAGGTCCCAACCAGGGTAGGGATCAAGTGGCTCTATGATCAGGCGAGACTCGTCGTTAGGGTTGCGGTAATCTGGAAGACCAACTTTCCTAAGTAATGAAGGGCGAGATAATATATCCCGCCATGAAAACAATGCTAGCCCTGTATCGGAGGCATCCTCTAAAACCTTAAAAATTTTAGCTCTCAGCCTAGTGTCGCCAGAAACTAAGGCATTGCGGGTTATGATCTTGGTGTATATGTCGCCAAGGTCGCAAGGATGAGTCCAGCCTACACGGGATGTAATCAGTAGTGGGTTGGATTGCCAATTGTGGACTTTCCTAGGTAAAGGGGTAAGAAGTCTAGGATGCTTATACTTGACGGAAAGTCGGTTCTCAACTACACCATGCCTCTGAGATACAGAAGTATAACCGTCAAACAAATTAACGAACAAGGGAATAGTGGGTTCTTGTTTTAGGGCCCTACAAATCACTAGGTAACTCGTAAGGACCCTGACGGCATTAGGGTGAAGGTCGACAACCGCTGCCTGAGCATGGATTAAAACAGCGACAAGGAAAGGATCTATTGGAATCCTAAGGCCGACATCTAATTGGGATGGAAACACTATAACCCCATCATCCCTATTTCGCATAGCGGCCAGGGACAAGTCCCCAACATATGGCTCTACATGATATACATCCGGGTTAATCCCGTACTTAACGTAGTGGTGAGTTTGCAAATGGGTATAAGAAGAACTGCTGGAGCCTGCGACCTCAGGGTTGGAAGAACCCTGCGAGAAAGGTTGTCGCTCTAAGGTCTCGGCCGCTAGGGTATCCGAGACATCATGGTCAGAAGTTGAGTTTGAAGAAGACATGACCTGTGAATAGAAGGGAGGAACAAGTAAATTGGGGGCTATGATAGTGCCAGAAAAATCAGTTCAAGGAAAGATAGATGTCACAGGCATGAGGGGGGTATAATTTTGTGTAGAAAGTGTGCATGGGATCAGGTATTAGTGGGAAAAGAGGAAAGAGCGACATCTAAACTCATGTCGCCTAAACACGGAGTGAAGATCCGCAAGTGAGATTCAGGCCCATGCCCTTATCTCTCTTTTCTGAAAACCCTCCCCCCATCTATTGCGCTCTAACCAAGTTTAACAGGTTTTGGAAAAAGACGACCATTTATGAAAAACTGAAACTCACAATGCGAGAATTCAAGCGAGAATTCAAGCAAGAATTCAGGCGAGAATTCATGCGGGAATTCAAAATTAGAAAATAATTACCTGGAAAGTTGCAAACTGGGAGAAAAGTCTGAAGAAGTAGCTGAAAAGGGAGCTGGAAAGCTCTATACGCCACCTGTCCTCCTCTGAAATTCCTTGGAACGCTCCAGAATATGCAGAGAAATTGGAAATAGGGTCACTGGAAATTGGGGCGTCTTCGGTCTGTGGGAAGTGTAGGATGTAAGATGATGGTGAGGGGCTTTTAAACTCCGAAATTGTAGGAGTGGAAAGGTTTAGGGGGATTTCCGAGAGATAATTAAAGGGGGGTGTGATTTTTGAAATTCCCCCCATTATTGTGAACATTTAAAAAAGATATGGCTCATTTCCCAAGGTAGGTGTACGGCTGCCAAACCGTCTGGCTCACCCCCATTACGACACGTGTCCCCTCGGTGACGAGCAAATCCTTTTCCTCGCCTAAGATAGCACAAAGTTGCGAGAATCATGCGACATTAATAAAAGTTCTCGCCTTGACCATAAATAGTCCAAGGCTTGAACTTGGGGGCTTCTGATGCGATCATATAAAATAGATTGGGCCCGAATAATAAGAAATCAGGCCCAATAGCTAGTTGTGGGCCAGGCCCACTGGACCTGGGCCGTCCAAGGAAATCTTCCTACATGGGGCGACATTAAAGGAGTAGGCACCATGGGTTATAATAAGGCCCAGGCAAGGAGGAGCGTGGGAATACGGTTTTGCGGGCAGTATGGTCATGCGAGAAACATGGCCGAGCCCATGCAGGCCTGATGAATGAGGGAATAAGGGGAGTATGCTGTCCGCAGGCTACCTGGGTTAGGGCGACATGACAGTTGTTGCCGCCTTGGCTAAGGTTGTCGCCAATACGACATGGGACTCTGAGCGTTACCCGGAAGTTGGGTCGATTGTCGCCTACGCCCCTAACCCTAAATATTGGTGATGGATGATTGATGTGACAAGGTGAATAGTGAAATTCCACTAAGGTGAGGTTGGTTGGGAGTCTTTCCTTAGATGATTGACAAGTGTCCCTCCATGTGCAAGGCACATGGGGGGCTTGGGAGTATATAAAGGGTGAATAGTGTTATTTAAATGGTATCTCTCTCTCTCTACTCTCTCTCTCTCTCTCTAAGTTTCCATTAATATATCTTCTTCCTTGTCCATATAACCTTATTCTCACGCCGGAGCCACCCCCGGCCTAGTTGGCGTGTGTTCCTTGTGTGTAGGCGAGCAGTCAGAGAGGAATCAGCCGAGGTATCCACTGCATTTCAGTCCCTGTGCAACCAAGTTTTCTTATGGTAGCATCAAGAGCAGATTTATTTTTTTATTTTTTGCATTTTATTTTGGGAAAGGGAGTATAAAGAGCAAATTTCAAAAAAAAAATTAAATTTTTTTTATTACTATTCATTTTGGAACTGAAGGAGTAGTAACTTTGTAAACATAAAGGTTTTAACTCTAAAATTGATTTTTCTTACATGTATATGTATGTTTTACTTGTTATTAGTAAATTAATAGTCTAACACCCGTGAGTTAAACGCACGGCTAAAGATCACTTTGACAAATAACAAGAAATAAATTAAAAAATTATTATAAATATCTCATTTTATTGCATAATATTATTAAATAAAACAATTATCTCATTTCTAAGAAATTAATATTATCAACAACTCTATTTTTCTATACATATCTTTTAAAATAGTCATTTTGTCTAATCTTATAAAGTTATACTCCGTATTTTCTAACTAATATTATATATTTTTAAAAAAATATATTTTATAGTTTTTTATTTAAAAAAAACCCATATAAAATAGCTTTTATAGAAAATATTTTTAAATGGTAAATAAATAATTTATTATTGTTTTAGCAATAACTAAACAATTTACTATCCCAAAAAATTCAACTTAAATATTCAATGCAAATTAATTATCTCAGTTTTTTTAAACCTCTTTCCCGTACTTTTTGTTCACCAATTTTTTTTTATTTATGAAAGTTCACCTATATAACACTCATTGAAACTTATGTCTTTATTACTTTTTAAAAAGATGGTTCAATAAGCCAATAAAATCTCAGTTCTTATTTTATTTTTTTCTTGAATTTTTAATTAATTAATAATTTATCAATAATGAACTTAAAAATTGTGTAAGAAAAGTGGATTAATAAGATTTTAAAACTGTTTTTTTTTTAATATAAGTTATAACTATTAGCTAAAAAAATCACTTAGTTTGAAGAAAAATTAATTAAGAAAAGGAAATAAATTTTTTATAAAAATAATTAATAATTTAAGAAAATATATTTTTGAAGACACTATTTTAAGAATTTCATGAACATAAATACTTATTCATAAAATGATGGTCAAGATTTAATATAAATGACAAAAAATATTTTGTGAAGTCTATTATAACATAAATTATTGTTCAAAATTCATTTAAATTGACCATTAAAAAAATTATTTTGACAGAATTTTTTTTTAGTGAAAATGCATGCAATTGTCTATTAAGGAAGGAATAAATAAGTACAATAATTATCATGGAAAAGTGATAATCAAAGAAAAATATATTTGAGTTAAATAAGTATAATAATCCTTGTATTTTGTTCATTTTTATTAAAAATACTGACAAGCGTTATTAAAAACAATAGGCTCAATATGTTTTTATACACTATTTCGGACATATAGTTATATTTAATTTTTAGATGATTAATATAAGTGGACATTGATATAATATTATTTTCAATATAGTTATTCTAGTAAAAATTTAAAAATTGTAATTATTTAATCACTAAGTAATTTAATAATTTTTTTAAAATTTTATTTCGATGGTTAAAAATCAAATGAGTATCTTTTCAAACGAAGAGATTAATATTCTCACTATATAATTTTATTTTTATTTTTAGTGGTTTTTTTAATTGATTTTTAATCAAGTTCTTAAAAATCGTCCAAATGTAATTTTAAAACTTATTATTAATACATTATTAAAATTCTAATAACAACTTTTAAAATTTTATTAAGTGAAGTTTAATTTATTTACTTATTTATTTAAGATTATCCATATGAAATTAAGTAAATAAAATTACTCTAATTTATTGAGTGAAGTTTAATTAATTAATTAATTTATTTATTTATATGAGATTATTTTTATGAATGGAAAATGTAGATAGTTGAAAGGGCGTTAATGGATTTTTTTTTTGTTTATGATATGAAAACATTAGAAAAATAAAAGAGATAAACATACATCCATGACGTAGACTAACTCAGTCGGCCTACGCATACCATTTTCTTTTCATCCAGCATTCCCTTTCCACTTTTCTAATAAACAGCTCAAGCTCTCTCCCTCTCTAAGTTTCATATACGAGTATATATTATTAGCTTTTAATATTGATAAGGGTATTTTTGAATTTATAATATTTACAAAGACAATTTTGGTAATTGAAACGGGAGATAATGAATCTGGCCAACATTGTGTATAAGTGATAGTTTTGGAGAAAAAAGTGACAAAATCACTTCACCCTTTATTTAGTAATAGATTTAAACAATAGTAATATTGTAGCACTAATTTTTTTTATAAAAATATATTTCCTTCTTTCAAATCAAGAGTTCTACTTTATTTTTTTAGTAAGTCTCATCTCATCTCAGTCTAACAATCCTACTTTGTTTTATTTCTGAAATGGTAATAGTATTTTGGACATTTATACCCTTTTTTATAGAATTACAAAAAAAAAAAACCACTTACTACTCTACTTTTTTTACCCATTTCAATCATCGATAGTGTTTTGGGTGTTTTGGACACGTAAATCCTCAACTCACTTGTCATCTCTATCCATTTCTTAGTATATTCTTAATAATCTTGCAAACATATGCTTGGACACTTGATCCGAGATGCTCTGACATATTTGTTGTGGAAGTATCTTTTTGACAACATTTATTTTGTGACAACAACAACAATATACGTATGAAAGTAGACCACCATTGAAGTATACATACATGGGGTCATTCAACATGAATGGAGTAATTATACATAGTCGTATATGTCTCAAGCACCTCAAAGACAAAACCCACCAACATTTCATGTGGGCCAATCTTTTCTTTTTCAATTTAATTAACTTTAATTTTTATTGGTATGGGTTTTTTGTGTTGTAAAGTGGTTAGGGAGAAGAAAGGTCCATTAAGAGTGGGCTCCTTGTCACAATTTGATCTGTTTCTGTTTAATGTTTTACAAGTCCAATCCAACTAACGATAAATTCCCTCATTTTCAAGTAGGCCCCATTTGCTAGCTCATGAAGCAAATGTTTCACACACACACATACATACACACACACACATACTCCTCCGTAAAGTGTCTGGCTTATTTCCCTTTTGATCCGTCCCAATCGAGTGTGAACTACCCCTTTTGGCAAAAATTTTAATATTTTATATTCTCCCTACCCCACCCACTCATTAACTCCACTCATTTTCCACCATACAATTTATTCAACCAACCACTCATTCTCTCTCTTCATTTTCTACCACACATTTTCATTATCTTAATAATATTTCTTAATTATTGCGCCCAAAACCTTGGTTCACAGTTGGGTGGGACGGAGGGAGTACACATTTACTCCCTCCGTCTCTTCCGAAAGGGCAAATTTTGTGTCTTGTACGGAAATTAAGAAAAGTGATGTAGGAAAGAGAAAAAATGTATAGTAAAATAAATGTTGTGAGTGAAAGGTGATGTAGGAAAGAGAAAGTGGGGTAGGAAATAGTTAGTGGATATTTATTGTGAGAGTATGACAAGTGGAATCCACAAATAAAGAAGTAATAAAAAATTTTCCATTTTTGAGTTGTGTCCTTTTAAATAGGACGCCCAAAAAGAAAATTTGTGTAATTTCAAACGAAACGAAGGAGTATATATATAACTGGGATCGGTTCAGTTAAACTACACAATTAAATTTGTGATAAATAGACCATTTCATCATGAAATTGGAATCAATACAGTTCAACTGCATAATAATTAAATTGTAATGTAATTGTAACTCATGTACTAGAAAATGTGCTAGAAGATGTATTTCATGTAATTAAAGATATCATATCATGTAATTATTTTTGCTCACTCTAATAAAATATGTAAAATACATACTATGCTATACTATATCATATCATCATGTAACTAATGTTAACATAAAATATAATTTATCCATTATATTAGTCAATTTATCTTAACAATTCATCTTTTAAAATAAAATTTATAATCAAATCTCGGTCGTTAAAAACAGTAGCTTTGGAGTCATGGATCCAATTCAGTTCATTAGTCATTTTCTATTTGACTCTATACATAGTACCCCATGTATAGAGATTGAGTGGCCATAGTTCATGACATTGTGATTATGTCTAGAAAAAATACATGGGCATGGTCGGGTCATAATCATCATATTTTGGAAAAAATAAGATTTGTGTTATTGTGCAAATCATACGTGTATATAACTACTCTCATATACTTGTGTCGATTTAGTTATAGTCATGCCATTATTGAGTTCGTTCCATCAAATCAATAATCAAACCTAATTGAACAAAAATTTAATGTTCTTAATTTTTCTATGTAACATGTAGTACATGTCAAAATCATAAGTCTATAATGTAAGGAGCAGAGATCACTTATATTACTTTTGCATTATATATCACATGTGATTCAACAATTATTCATCAATGGTAATGTCTTGATGATGTCAGCCCTAATAATTTAAAATATTTGAATCACTTATGGTACAAAATGTACGTTTTACACAAAAGTGATATAGATGATCTCGTTTCTTTAGAGAGTGAGAGAAGATTAGTATTTAACCCACGATAAAAACAAATTATTTCAATTTTAAAATGAATACTTAAGAAATAAAATTTAGAATCTAGAAAATACATGCCTAGTTTTGCTTATGATGAAGCCACAGTATATAAATGTAAGTTACGATTATTTACTATTTTCATATAATTGATTTAACTTGAGAAAATGCAATTTCCTTAACGAGCCAATACTTTGACCGATTGTATTTTTAGAGCTTCTTTTACGTATATTAGTTTTACTGTTTGAGTTGAGCATTCAATATTTATAAATAGCCAACTCCTTATTATTTGCAGATGCTAGCTTAAAAAAAAAAAAAAAAAAAAAGCCGAGTCCGCTTCAATCAAGCTTCTCAACTCATTTAAGCCTTCAAGCATCGACTACATCAATAGGTGCAACATTGAGGCTCATGAACTCATCAAAAATGGCTTTTTAGGTGCATGTTCTTCAAATATTTATCGAATTAATTGCGTGTATGTCTAAGGGTGATAATGGTAGTTGGTTTTTGTTGTTTTACATTAAACGAGTTTTGATCAAGTGGGATCTTTGTCTTATTACTAATAGAGTTTAGTGTAATGTTACTGATAATTCCAAAAAGTTTATATCAGCTCAAATTCAGCGACAATTTGTATCCTGTATGTTTGAATAGCCTGAAAAATAAGAACAAACACGTAAATTAAGTCGGGGCTTCACCAACGAATACCATCCTGAGTGAGAGTAAGTATTTGTGTTTAAATAGAGAAAGCAATTGACAAAAGTTTAATTCAAAATATTCGTTACCAAAAAATGTGAATTATGACTAGTATTTATAAGTGTAAGGATTTAGAGTCCATCTTTGATTAGAAAGTTGTGTGTGAGAAGGTTATAATTATATTGGGATTATAATTTTCCACAATCCTTGTTTGAGTAGGATTAGATAATATCATTATGCACGTGTGCCTAGTAGGCATGCTCCTCGTCATGTGCTGATTGGTCGGCCAGATTTGATGCCGAGGAAAAGGAGAGTAATGATAGAAAAGCCAATTTCCTTGTACTGGATGGTGACCGATGAGACGCTACTCGTCTTTTAATGAGGCATGGGTCGGCCTTGCTGGATACCCTTCTCGGCATATGAGAGTGCGCCTTGTCGGCATACAAAAATTTTGTGCCTTAGTCATTATACGCTCTACTATGTCTAGGTCGACATATTGTGAATGACGAGGGGACACGATGAGCAAATGTATGAAAGACCCACTTCCTTTGTCGTAATTGAGACTTGTATGCATTATACTTTGGGCCCAATTCATTGGGCTTTGCCCGGTTATGATCCACGTTCATACCTCGGTTTATACCGTTTAGTGTCCCCCGACTTCCTAGCTTGACTATGCCAAGGAGAAAGTGATGCTCGAGCTCGTCTTAAACAGATACGAACGTGTTTGTCATGAATCACGAAGCATCCCATTATCCACCGGTTATTTAGACAATGATGAGCTCGATTTACGAGGTCTGGACATTCGCGTTAGGAACAATCTAGATCATTAAATGTGGAGATGGTGACGGCGCTTCAACCCGGGTTTTGACCCATACCCGTTCTAGATCTGGGTATAAAATCTAAAACCCATTTGATTTTTACTCTTTTATCACTGTTGTCATTTGAGAGAGAAATATTGAGCTTCAAACTGCAAGAAATTTCTGAGTTCGTGCTTGATTTTCTTGAATCCGTGTTTGGTTCCTTCGTGTTCTTCATCAACAAAGTCCCATTTCAGGTATAATTTCTTCTTCCCTTAGCTTAATCTCTGCAAATTTCTTGGTTTTGGTGTTGTTCTAACGTGTTCGTTCATACCGCCATTGTTGATATTCTTGAAGTTCTTCTTGAACCTTTCTTGTGCTTTCCTCGTATTTAGAAATGGCAAGAACATGGAGAAGTAATCTAAATATTTTGTACTGCTATCACACCCAAAATCTTAGGATCTACCAACGAATCGATGGTCTATGTATGATATTAAGTTTGAATGAAATCGGGGAGATACTGACGAGGTACCAATCTTCTAGGACCGACGTACATTACCCAAGTCGGTTTAGGATTGACCGACTAGATGTTGAATTCCCAAATATTGTGTTATTCCACGGTTGAACTGAGATCCTTGACCATATTAACTTGTATTACTTGAAGTCTGACCATTTGGAGAGACCTTTGTTAGGTAAAGATCCCTCCTCGGTTTTAATTGGTAGGACGAGTAGGGATGCTTTCTCGTCCTCGTCTTTAAGTTTGCCTTGGCCAAATTTTGACCCTTGTTATTTTATTTGTGCAGCCATGACGGGAAGAGGAAGTGTTGGTCCCAAAGGTGGCAACAAGGGTGAAAAACAGCTAGAGGGGGGGGTGAATAGTTGTTACAAAATTTTCACCCTCTTTTTAAAACTCAACCTCTTGCTTACAAAACCGCTTGCAGTGTATAAGAAACTGCAAGTAGAGTTGCAAAATGCACAGCGGTATATTTAAGATTACAAAGCGATTTTGGAGGTGCGGTTTGTAAAGCGGTTTTCAGTGCGGTTTGTAAAACTGAAAAGTGAGTTTTGACAAAGTTAACTCCAAACACAATTCACAATGATGGATAACTGTATATAAGATCAAAAAGAGATAAAGATAGATAGTTAATAGGCACAGTAAATAATAATGCAGAAAGTAAAGAACACAAGATTTGGAGTGGTTCAATCGTTAAAAGATCTACGTCCACTACCAAGATGGTTAGTCTTGAATTTTCTAAGAGTGATTTTATATTGAGTATGAGAGATTACAAAGTACAAAGTACAATACTCATATTTAAAATCTATTCTATGAAGATCAATTCTAGACTATAACCGGTATATCTCAAATGAGTAGTCTATGTGATTAAACAAGTGAGGTGTGTGTGTGTATACAAGATCAAGGCTCTTTGAATCTAAGAGATGTAGAGCACAATGATTCTTGATGTGTATAAGGCTTGATTTCTAGGCTGGAAAGTATTTCTTGAAGTAGGAAGATGAAGATTCAAAGGACTGAATATTTTCTGGGCAGAGCTTCAACTTCGTATGAACACACAACAAATTCAATTTCTCAAGCAATCTTCAAGTGTTGAAGATTAGGGGTATTTTTACCCAAGCACCAAGGATATAGACGTTGGACACAGCTGTTGCAAGGACTGTACTGGTGCTTTCTAATTGGTCCACAAATATCCACTTTTTGTCCCTTGTTCAGAACTTGCAGTCAAAGCTGATTAGACTTCAGCTGCAGTTAAGGAGAGAAGGAAACCTGTCACCTTTTCAAGATCCTTGCAGATCTTCTCTGAAATTGAATCACGTGACAAGATTTGGTGGTTGACTTTTGTCATTTCTGATGTGGATTTCAACAGTCATAAAGTGGTTCACTTCAAGTCTTTAATCATTGGAGAGGTCTGGTGTGAAGCGGTTGTGACAATGCGGTTTCTCCAGAGAGGATTCTTAGTACGGTCTCAATGTTGGAACTGGAAAGCGGTTTGCTTAGAGCGGTTCACTACTGTGATTTGCACTAGTGTTCAAGAGTGGTTTCAGATAGAGAAGTTTCACAGAGCAGTTTTGCTTGGAGCGGTTTGCTAGTGCGGTTTGATGGAGCGGTCTGAAACCTTTGAACTACAACCTCATATCCAATGAGTATTGTGCCAGTCTTCAAGCCTAATTTATTCTATTCTATAAAATGGACTTAGCTAAAAAATTGAAGTCTAAGCTTCATTACATATGGTCCTAAAGTCCTTAAAATAGAGAAGAGGTTATGGTATCAATCAAATCTTAAGCTAATCTAGGAGGGTTAAAGTTTGCATACCCAACAATCTCCGCCTATTTGATTGATGCCATTACCTACTATAACAAAAGCAAACAATGTACTTGGTAAAAAACATATCCATAAGAATTAACATGGTAATTCATGTCCCAAGTCAATGCACACACTAGCTTAAGTCATAGATTTCTATACTATTTGAAAGATTGAAAAACTTACAATTTGAAAGTATAGAAATGCATTCAGTGCACTTAAAAATATGAGTTTAAGTTTAAAGTGCGGTTTAAACTGAATGTTTAAATTTCATTTCAAAAATATGATTTTAATTTGAAGAATATTTGAATGAGGTTTAAAATCATTGTGGTTTCATTGTTCTACAAACAAGCAGTTTGATATGAACAAGGTTTTGGAACCAGTGATGCATTTTTCATTACTACCTTTGCAGTTACATGTTACAATGGTAGAAAAGAAAAATACATGGTTACAAAAACAAAAGAAGTTGGAAAAAAGAAATACAATGAGAGCGGTCCAACTTAAGCAAGAAAAAAATAAAAGTTCAGCAAAGGAAAATTACAAGGAAGGAGCGGTTCATTGCTGAGGCGGTTGCTGGCGCGGTTTATCAACTTCAGGTTCATGAGCTTGAGAAGGATTTGAAGCAGATGTCTCTGACCTTAAGGATCTTCTGATTCTTCTGACCTCATCATGTTGGGTTTTACAGGTCCATGCGCAGCGGAATTAAGCATCTAATAACATAAAACCCAAGAGCCTAGGATCCGTTCTATACAATTTAAATTGAATTCTATGAGATAGAAATAACCAACCTTGAACGCTTTCCGTTATTGAGCTATCGAACAATGTTATGATGTGATATTGAATCATAAACTTCGAACTCTAGGCCTTGATCGTCGTGCGAGCGAAGACCCTCTTATGGTATCCACACCTTTGAATGAACCAAGAACGATTTCTTGATGATTGCTAGATCATAAACCTTGAAGAGTATTGAGAATTTTGTTTTGATTTTCTTTTCAGAAATTCGGCTAGGCTTTAGGGTTTCACAGACCTTATATTTATACTACAATAGTATTGGTATGTGTTTCCTAATCAAATTAGGAAAGTGTCTGTCAAAACCGCCCTAGGCTTATGATGTCGCACGAACACACGAAGCCCATGGCCAAGTTGTGTCGCGCGATGACATATGCCACATCAGGAATCTCAATCATTTTTCCTCTGGTTTAATCAATTCATTCTAGTTGTGTGTGACCCAATAGGATTATATTATGTTGGCAATGAGCTCGATCATATCGACCCTCATAAAACATAAGCGGACTCTAGCAAGCCATTATGTCTACCCAAATAATATAACGTAAGAGTTCATGTTTCCAATGGTACACTTCCATTTCTCCCTTTGTCTCACGATGTTATATTGAACATAAGTCATGGTCCACGTCAACTTGTACTTGTTCAATGCTTTCTCGATCTTGAGTATAATGATAATTCCAATCACATTGGGGTATGGCCATACACTTTCATCATTATCACTCATCGAGGGGCCCAAGCAAAACATCTCTTTTTCGAGGGACAAATTCCATCTTGACTTATCATCCTTCCCATCATGAATCCGATCATGCCAAAATTAGCCTTTATAAATATCGTGTTAAGATATCGTTTGACTAAAATCAAACATGACTTTCATCATATGTAAGGTCATGATAATCTCAGGTCTAGGGACTAAATGAAGTGACCATATGAGATTTAATTATGACATTTGACCATGACATAAATTTCATGCGGGTCAAGTCCAGTCACTTGTTCTCTAACAAGTACCCATAAATTTAATGTGCATCTCTATGCATATAATCATCATATGATTATCTATTAACATTTATACTAATTATTCACTTAATAATTAGGGACGGAGATTATTACTTATAAATATGCAAAAAATATAATAATCAAATAATAAACTTTTCATATAATAATAAATAATGTCAACACATAAGTCTATCAACTATAGGCCTAGGGCATAACAGCAACAGTCTCCCACTTGCACTAGGCCCAATCTCCCATGTATCGAATACCCATGGACCTAACATGACCATCATGCTTAGCTTGCGGGAGAGCCTTAGTTAATGAGTCCGCCACGTTGTCATCAATGTCTACTCTGCATATCTTTACGTCTCCCCTTTCGCATATCTCTTGGATAATGTGAAAACGTCGAAGTATGTGTTTGGATCTCTGATGTGACCTTGGTTCCTTTGCTTGTGCAATGGCACCATTATTATCACAATAAAGTTCAATAGGATCTTTGATGCTTGGAACGACTTCCAAATCACTAATAAACTTTTTGATCCAAACAGCTTCCTTAGCTGCATCAGATGCCGCTATGTACTCAGCTTCGGTTGCAGAATCAGCGACGGTACTTTTCTTGAAACTTTTCCAACTAACAGTGCCTCCATTCAGCGTAAACAAAAATACTGTCTGCGATCTGAAATCATCTTTATCGGTTTGGAAGCTAGCATCTGTGTAGCCTTTTACTACAAGATCTTCTTCCATTCCTCCAAAGACCAAGAATACATCCTTAGTTCTTCGTAAGTACTTGAGGATATTCTTGACTGCTATCCAATGTGGTTCGCCGGGATCCGATTGGTACCTACTCGTCATGCTTAGAGCACACGAGACATCGGGTCTAGTACATAACATAGCATACATGATAGACCCAATTGCCGAAGCATATGGAATACCATTCATTCTCTTTCGCTCATCATTAGTCTTAGGACTTTGAGTCTTTCTAAGAGATATACCATGCAACATTGGCAAGTTTCCTCTTTTAGAATTTTTCATTTGGAATCTTCTAAGAACCTTGTCAATGTAAGTGCTTTGACTTAAACCAATCATCCTTTTAGATCTATCTCTATAGATTTTGATACCAAGGATATATGCAGCTTCGCCCATATCTTTCATTGAAAAGCACTTTCCCAACTGTTGTGGGTATTTTTCAGCATGGTGACATCTTTAGTTGCTCCTGCATGTCAAGATGTTATTCCGCAGTAAGTATTGTTTAATATTTACTTATTTGATTTTTCTTAATATCTTTATTATTATTTTCCAGTAAATAAGAGAGAAGAACGCGGGATATTTCCAACCACGTTCAACACATCTTCAACGGCGAAGAAGACTTGGTCTCACGGACGTTGAGTAGATAAGCTTGGATCCCGAGATTGTAGGAACAACTTTTACCCGTTCATACTTACTTTTATTTAAGGGGAGATGGAGACGGAAAAACACACTCTCATTCTCACACACTCTACGTACACTTTACTTGTAATCCTCTCCATCATCTTCCGCAGTTGTATTCACAGTTATCATAGTGGAACTTTTAAGGTTGGAGACCTAACTCCCGGGGTTTTTTCCAAAGAGGTTATCACCTCTAAGGTTTTCCTCGTTAACAAATTATCGTGTCATTCTCTCTTTTCATGTCTTTGTTCCATTTAGTCGAATTTCACAGTCCCCTCCTTATTATTTAATCCACACACTTGTCAAAGTTAAGATTCTATACTATTGTTTTTTCTACCAAAATAATTTGGCGTCCACCGAGGGGCCTCGTGGTTTATCGGTTATTTGGATCATTTCCTAAGCGAATTCATTATGTATGCACCTCCCAATGTGTCCGCCGCCGAAAAGGGTCCCGTCGTCACTCCAGCATCAGGAGGTAGAACCAGCTTGTTGCCGCCACCTCCTCAGACCGGACCTCAGCAAACTCAACCTACAAAGACTCCACAAAAGGAAGCGACCTCTTCCAATGTAGATGCTGACATCCGGACTATCCTAACCAGGTTGAATCAGAGGTTGGATCAACAAGATAGAAATTCCAAGGTGTTGGCCAATTCCATGATCAAGATGCAGAGGGATCAATAGCTCATCGCTTCGCGGCTTGAAAACGTCTCACCATTGCGTGCAAGGAACCTCAACTTCGACAACACCGAAGGATCTACGCTTCAGAATGAATTTATCCCAATGGGTAGTCCACCTCAAACTCCTCAGCTGACATCCTTAATAATGTCGACATCCTTGCCCGGGGACACCCTAATGACGCCATCTTCAGCAGGATTCACCCCGTTCATTCCATTCATTGACAACACCGCTGTCACAACTACCACGGATAACTCTGGTTTGCTGAATAATCTTTTAAATAATAATAATTTCAATCGTATTCTTATGGCTGACCCTTTTGCAGGAAACCCACTAGCCAAACAGATGCAGGATCCCAGGGAGCTGATAATGAACGTGCCAGGCATAACTCCTCCAATCCAACCAGTGACTCAGAACTGCTACAATCAATCCCGATTTGTCCCAGCAATTGCAAATTTTGACATCCCGAAGCGTTTCAATGTTCCATCTATGAAGTTGTATGACAGCACCACAGACCCAGAGGAGCATGTTGCTCACTATCAAGAAAAGATGGACATAATCCATATTCCACTTCAATTTCGGGAGGCTTGCTTATGCAGAGGATTTGGATCGACCTTGGTTAGACCAGCTCTCAAATGGCTGATTAGGCAGCCCCTAGGTTCAATTGGTTCATACGCCCAGCTTATCAACATGTTCTATAACCAATTCTCGTGCAGTCGACAATTTGAGAAGCTGACAAGTGACCTCTACAATGTGACCCAGCAGCCTAATGAAACTCTGAAAGAATATGTCCACCGGTTCAATAAGGAAGTGCTAGAAATTCCCAACCTTGACATGTCGACAGCCACAGAAGCATTCAAAATGGGACTGAAGAAAGATTCATAGTATTACCAAGATTTGGTGATGACTCCTTGTAAGAGGTTGGAAGAAGTCAGGAGCAGGGCATTGAGATTCATAAGATTGGAGGAAGATGAGCTGCGAAGATCGAAGTCCTCATCCAAGTTGTCGACATATGACAACCCTGACAGAAAGACTGAATCATCCCATCACAGGAACAACCGTCCCAATCCTTATCCGAGAATTGATACTAGCAAAATTAATTCAATAGACGGTGAGGATGAAGATAGTGATAATGTGCCTAACATTTCTGATTATTGTTTTTCTGTTGACCTTTCAGTGTACTGTGCAATGGGCAACCTGGGGGACAAAGCCAGATGGCCAAAGAAGACGGATAAGACCACGGGATGGCGTGACAAATCAAAATGGTGCGCTTACCATGAAGACTTTGGGCATGTTACTGAAGATTGCATCGCACTAAGAAAGGAGATCAGTTACTTGCTCTCGAAGGGACATCTTAAGGAGTTGCTGGGATCCAGAAAGAAGAAGGCTGAAAATACGGAAGCTCCTCATGAAGTCGAAAGACCAGTTTCTCCCCCAGCATCAACAAAGGTGATCAATTTCATTAGTGGAGGTTCAGAAATATGTGGCACATCCTATTCTGCCGCAAAACGACATGCTAAGGAGTCAAAAGAGGAGAAGCCAGAGAGACAACCCAGGATGTCGACACCCTGCCAGGATCCAATCACCTTTGATGAGAGTGATCGAGATAACTTGCTGGAACCCCATCACGATGGCCTTGTTATTTCCTTGCAGATCGCCAATTGTACAATCCGGCGCATCCTAGTTGATGGGGGTAGCTCTGTCAATCTCATTATGTTAAGTACCCTCAAGGAAATGAACATCCCGGAATCAGAGATCGTCAAGAAATCCTCAATATTGGTAGGCTTCAGTGGTGAAGTCAAAGAAACGGTGGGGGAAATAAAGCTTCCAATATACTCAAAGGGCCTCAACACCATGGAGCGGTTCTGTGTAATTGATTGTGCAACATCCTACAATGTCATTCTTGGAAGACCGTGGATTCATGGGATGAAGGTTGTACCCTCCACTTACCATCAGTGTGTGAAGTTCCCAACACCTTGGGGTGTCGCTAAAATATACAGTGATCAGCAGGTGGCCAAGGAATGTTATAAGACTTCAATGAAGGCGTCGACATCTCCAAAACAAGCATAGCAATTACAGAGGAAAGTACGTGAAGTCCTGGAAGCTAGGGAGAACGATGTGAAAGAAGTATTGCTAGACCCTTCCAACCCGAACATCAAGGTACTTATTGGCAGTGACATCCCATCAGATACAGAAGAGAATCTTGTGGACCTATTAAAAATCAGAGTAAAGAGTTTTGCTTGGAGGCATGATGACATATGTCATCACTCACAAACTTAACATCGATCCTAGTTTTAAACCAGTGCACCAGAAATGTAGAAAATTTGCAGAAACAAGAAACCAGATCATCAAGGAAGAAGTAGAGCGCTTACTCAAAGCCAACATGATCCGAGAGGTAGATTATCCAAGATGGTTAGCAAACGTGGTTGTGGTTAAGAAGAAGAATGGGAAATGGCGAGTCTGTGTTGACTTCACCGACTTGAATAAAGCCTGTCCAAAAGATCCTTTCCCTTTGCCTCACATAGATTCATTGGTTGATGCCACTTCCGGACACGAACTCCTCACCTTCATGGACGTATCCTCGGATTCCAACAAATCCGAGATGGAACCATCTCGACTGTGAGGACACCGCCTTCATAACGCCCACAGTATTTATTGTTATATTGATATGCCTTTTGGACTAAAAAATGCAGGTGCAACATATCAGAGGCTCATCAAAAAAATGTTCAAAGATCAGATTGGGGACACGATGGAGGGATATATTGACGATATGGTAGTAAAATCCAAGAAATCTGAATATCACATAAGCCACCTATCTCAAGCTTTCGACATCTTGGATTGTTTCAATATGAAACTTAATCCAGCAAAATGCAACTTTGGAATGAAGGCAGGAAAGTTTTTGGGTTATATGGTAACTAAAAGAGGCATTGAAGCCGCCCTGCAACGTATACGTGCTATTATTAACCTGTCATCACCTCAATCTGTCAAGGACGTCCAAAGATTGACAGGAAAGATTGCTGCACTCACCAGGTTCATTTCAAAATCCTCGGATCAATGCAAACCTTTCTATGACATCCTAAGGAGGAATAAGAAGTTCCAGTGGGAGAACCAGCATGAAGAAGCCTTTCAGGAGCTCAAAAGTTACCTGTCGACACCTCCATTATTGGCCAAGCCTCAGGAGGGCGAACATCTTTACATCTACCTAGCCGTATCAGAAAGCGCTGTAAGTGCAGTCTTGGTGACAGAACGAGATGGTAGTCAGCAACCCATCTACTATATAAGTAAGACACTTTTAGATGCAGAGACCAGGTGTAAGTACCCAAATCTGGCTCATGCCTTCCGGTTAAGTTTTCCGGCAATTTCCCGGACTTTTCTAAAGTTCAGGAGCAATTCGGGAACTGTTCCGAACCTTCCGAGGGATGAAGGGACTGCTTCAAATTTAAAAAGCATGTTTTCCTTAATATGGAAACCCTTCTAGAAAGGCCACCTTGCATGATTCTAGAAAGATGCTGAGTCACAAGGGATAATGCCGCACGGCTGCATTAGGAGGGAACTCCTGGCCGCACGGCTTCATTAGCTCTATCCAGACTGCCTATAAATAGAGGCCTCCTCTACCCATTTTCATATACAATTTTCAGCATCAAAACTCTCCTAAAACATCCCTACGAAAATTCAGCAAGCTGAAGGTGCCAAGAGCCACCTCCCTCCTCCTTGAAGCCTCCAAGAGTTGGTCCCTTCCTTAGGCGAATTCCAAAGAGAAAGAGGTCACCACCATTGGTAACCTCTCACCCCTTATCTTGCATTATACTTGTTTTATGTGATATACTTGCTCCTTGCATTTACATATTGCTATATATTGCTTGGTATTTGGTACATTGTTGTTAAAGATCATATCTTTGAACATGTAAATCATATCCCCTCCCTTTTGCATCCTTTGCATTAATATAGCATCTTTTGCTCATAAAAATATAGTCTTTGCATTAAAGGTGCATCCTTTGCACCTAAAAATCTCTTTTTTTTTACATAAAAGTTGCATCCTTTGCACTTAAAAATCATGTCTTTACATCAAAGATGCATCATTTGCACCTACAACCCATTTTCATGCATAAAAATGCATCCTTTGCATTAAAAGTCATTGCTTTACCCTAAAGTAGCATCCTTTGCTTTCAAAAATGTAGTCTTTATGCATCCTTTGCATATAAAACACTATTTTTCCACATAAAGGTGCATCCTTTGCATCAAAGATCATTTCTTTAATATCAAAAAGCATCCTTTGCCAAAACAAAGAGCATCCTTTGCACCCAAAATGTCATCTTTTCATCAAAAATATCATTTTTATCCTAAAACATGCATTCCCTTAGTCCCCATTGGTATCCTTTGGAACGGATTGGTGTAAAGATCCTATATTTACATCGTTTCTTCCGTTAAAAAGTGTCACAATCTCTTTTAGAAAGGGATAAACCTTGAACCCTATATCTCCGATTATCACTTGAGGCGAGTATAGTAGTCCCTACACAAGCTCAATCGTCTCAAGGTGTAAGATTGATGGGCTAAGGTCACTCCTTTCTAAAGAACCTCATTTTGGACTATAAAAGAGAGTCCTTATCTCGATCACGCAAGACCCAAGGTCAAATAGCGATAATCACAAGTCCAAAATGAGGACGGGATCAAAGTCCCGAACACATAAAAATCCAAGGAATCCCGAGCGATAACCAACTAAATGGTTTATACGTCCGAAAGACAACTTGGAACATTCCCCCCTCTTTTCAGCACATGCACACAAGCAAGCACGCAAGCAAGCACGAAAAATGGAGTCTTGGGAGACTTGCTACGGCAAGGCACCTTGGGTGAACGACGATCCGTTCTTCCCAAGGGGTAACTTAACCTCCGAACCCTAAATCCTTTTTTTCAAAGTTTTGAGGAAATCAAAATGGCATGGCGACTCCGTTTTTCAAATTAAACCGGATGTTTTCAAACTCAAGTGAATCCAAACTAAAAAAACAAAAAAATAGAATTTGGGCACACATTCACAGTTTGGCGACTCCGCTGGGGACACCCAAAGGAGAAAAGCTATCATTTTCAAAATAAAAACGATACCCAGTATATAGGTGGAAACCACTAACCTTCCTGTATCGCTTCCTAACCCGGGGCTTGGGATAAAAGGTGGTCTAACAATCCCACGTACCGGTATCCCTTTTCGAAAAAAATAATAATAAAAGAAAGCTTTTTCCTTTGAGCGGGTTAGCCTCCCGTCGCGGATTCCATTTATCGTGCTTGCTTTCTTTCCTTGCATTGCATTGCATTGCATCTTGCATCTTGGGAATTGTGCATACTCTGAAACTGAACAGGAAGCCTGCTGAAAGGTGCCTAAAATGTTCGGGAAGCAACCTGAAACTGCAAAGGATTGGAATCTGGAAAATTTATCCATGAAGCCGTACGGCTTAATCCTCCCTGGATTCTGACCGGGCGGCCTCATTGACAATTCCACCAGAACAAAATTGAGGTTAATCTCGGGCCTTGGCGCCTTGGGGCTATTCGATCCAAGACCGACCGGGGCTCCTTAAAATTTACGTGCCTTAACCGTTGCATTTTTCCCCGTCCCGAAAAATCATTCCTTTAAAACACATTTACGAAAATCTACTCGTTTTAACTCAAAAAGGAACATTTTTAGGAGACCGCACACTACGCGCACCTTATATATCCCGTACACTTTGCACACATGTCCCTTTAAACCCGAGTTGGTTGTTCGATTGCGCCACGGACAACCTTACGATGCTCCGGACGCGCACGGAATCACCCCCAAACTCCCCATGGCACAAGGTCGACCAATGCACGCCCGTGTCACACGTTTCAAAAAACCGTGACTTTTGGTTGGTTTTTGGTCTAGTCCGTGTCATATAGCCCAGTTGCATATCCCCGTAAAGGTCAAGCCTTAGTCCATAACGGAAGTCAAGATCTTTCGCACAAGCGGAGCTCTGCCAAAATTCCGACAAAGGAAAAATTGGCAAGATCTTGACTCCGGCATTGACTTTGACCTTGACCCGCACGGAATGCGTAAGAGTCGAGACCGAGTCCTTGCCAAAAATCCAAAGATCTTCCGCGCAAGCGGAGCTCTGCCAAAATTCCGACAAAAGGAAAAATTGGCAAGATCTTGATTCCGGCATTGACTTTGACCTTGACCCGCATGGGATGTGTAAGAGTCGAGACCGAGTCCTTGCCAAAAATCCAAAGATCTTTCGCGCAAGCGGAGCTCTGCCAAAATTCCGACAAGGAAAAATTGGCAAGATCTTGACCCGGCATTGACTTCGATTTTGATTCACGCACTGCGTATGCAACGAAGTTCAATGTGACACTGTGTCATCCGGCTTTTACCGCCCGACCCATGCCTATTATCTTCTTGGACATTGCCGAAAAGTCAAAACGTCATTCGCTCAAGCGAAACTCTGCCGAAATTCCGTTAAGGCTGAAAGACGAGACTTTCCCGGTATTGCCTTGACTATAATCCGCATCGCTCGTGCGTTAAAAGTTCCTATGACCCGCTAGACCCGTTAGGAGCGTTCTTCTCTCGGTCGGTGGGATCCGCGTGCCCTATAGGACCCTCGCCCGGGGCTGTCCACCCTGGGAGGTCGAAATACAGGTGGAATACGAGGGGCTTATAGACGTAGTGATGGAGCCCACTGATTCAGGATCTAGAGTAGTTGCGAAAAAGAAGGGCAGAACCCTTTTCCAACCAAATAGAAATAAATAAAAGACACTGTTTTAAGTAAACTGGAAGATTCTTAATTTGCATATTGCTTGAGCCTTCAGCCTAAACACCTACCCCGAGTCTAAACCTCTCCTATCCCTTTCCCGCAGCGAGAAAGAAGTGGGTGAGAATACCGGGTCAGCGGCTTGTTAGCGCAGATTTCTCTTTTGTCAGTCCAGAGAGTCAGAATGGCCGATTTGACTGAAAACAGCAGTGGTTTGGGTAACCAGATGACTAGGGAAGAAGAGTTAGCCTTAGCCTTGGAAAACAGTCGTAAAGCCCATGAAGAACAGCAAGCCATGCTCATTGATGCGCTCCGTCGTCATGGGGTTCAGATAGTGGTTGAGTCCAACGGTTCCCTGGTTATGGTAGAAGATGAGACTCCAGAAGTAGCCATCTCAGCTCCCCCAGCCTATAACCAATGCCCTCCTCCATCCACATATGATCCCTTACCAAGGACTACCCCTGTTCAGTCCTTCCCGATGTCCCAAGCAATCAGGGTCCCGACACCCTCACCTCCTCAGATAAGACCCAGCTCTGTTCCCTTTCAACAGAGAGCAAACGCCACAGCTATCCCAGTCACGCAGCCTCTGCATTACCCCATGGGATTCACTTCCTCTCCTCAGTATGGGCCGTCTCAGACAATCCCTAGGCCTCAAACTCAGTCCAGTGATCCTTTCAATCCGTGCCCTGCCACAGCAGACCTTCCACCTCCAACTTTGCCAACGGGACCCCATGAGGTTCCGTATCCTTTTTCCTACTTCGGTAACTATGAACCTAATTCCTATGCCTCCGGCCAGTCTCACGGAAACACAGGATCAGGTCAAGTTTACACTTACTTCCCTTCTAAAGATCCCCAAACCTTGGTACCAGCTACCACTGTGCCACCTACTGTCCTTCCATCCAAATCTGATAAGCCTTCTTCAGAATTGAACAATCCTAAATCGTCACCCGACTCCAACATGACTTGGTTGATGGAACAAGTTAAGTCTATGCAAGAGAAATTTGGAGAACTGAGCACCAAAAAGGCAGCATACCAAATCACTAATCCTAGCAAAATTGTCCCTCTTCCTCCAAAATTCCGAATGCCTGAGATTGAAAAGTTCAATGGCACCGATTGTCCCCGAACTCACATTGAAAGCTACCTTCTTGCCATGAGAGCTAAAGATTGTACACATCAGCAAATGGCTGACAATTTTCAGTTGTCATTAAAAGGTTCAGCTCTTAGGTGGTTCTTGCATGTGAAGCCAGAGGCCCGAGCCACCTGGGACCAGATCAAGGAAGCATTCCTGGAAAAATATAAGGCCAATTTGAATTGGGAAACCAGCAGGAATGACCTACAAGGCACCCTACAGCGCCCATATGAGCCAGTAAGTGAATTTTACAAGAGATGGAATTGGAAGCTTAGTGAAATGATGACCCCGCTGAATGAAGAAGAGCAGATGGAGATCTTTCAGTCTTGTTTGAAGCCTCAGTTAAGGGTCCAGATTGGCAATTATTATTATCCTGACCTTCGAGCAATGGTAAATGCCGGTACCAAGTTTGAAAATGCCTTCAACATGGCCCCAATCACAGGAACAGGCAACTCTTATAACTACAAAGCACCAGTTTCAAATACCATAGCTGTCACTATAAAAGGAAAAGAAACGGTTGGCGCTGTCAATTATATTCAGAATGAGAGGGTTGGACAAAATTCAAGCCAATTCGCTGCAAAGCCAAGGCCTCATTCCTATACTGCCGAAGATTTTGGAATGCCACTAGAGAAGGTCTTCGACGGTTTGGTAGCTGAAGGACTCATCAGACCTTTGGAAAACTGGAAACCAAAGAACCCTAGTGTCAGGATGGACGAAACCAAGCACTGTCGCTTTCACAAATATCATGGGCATAACACCAATGATTGTACCTACCTGAAGTTCCTGATCTCTCGCCTGATTGAAGAAGGCAAGCTGGAACCGCCTCGGGGTCCCAATGTGGTCAAGAATCCTCTTCCTGCTAACAATCGAGTCAACGTGATCGAGTTCGGAGAGACAAATGCGCTGGTTGGGAATCCAAAGATCATAGACATCCTGAAATTCAATGTTCCCTATGCTGAATTGCAAGGAAAGTGGAAAGATCTGATTGATGCCTCCGCCAGGGAAGGACAGTTTGGACCCATAATAGGAACTGATTTCGTTAATGTCGTCAGGGCCCGACCTCTCTTTTATGATATCGAACCAGTGACCATGGTCAAGATTACAGAAGAAAGGCTCACCTATGAAGATTGAGAGTTTGAAGCAAGCCAAGCTATGTTAATGAAAGTCTCTTCGGAACCCTTCATCACCCACGGTGAGCATAATGTGTTTGTGATGGCTCTTACTATCCCTGAAGATCAGTCCCAACCCCTTGTTTGGGAAAAGGTGGAAAGAAGAGTGAATGAGCCGTAAGACTTTTATGATGAAGAAAGCTGTCTCTCGGATGCCGAAAGGGCAACTGGTCCCACTGCCCCGGAGGTACGGATGGATATGATCGGATTCGGAGGAGAGATTGCGCCGTATCGCCCGAACATCCCCATGGGAATGGTGTCAACAAAGGCAATGATGGTCCACATGATGCACAACCAAATGGGAACGCTGACAAGACTGTTACTCCCCAGGGCAACAGCAGGAAGGAGTGAAATCCCAGTCCAACCCGCGTCAAACACTTTGAGTCAATAAGTAGTGTAGGGTCCAGAGTCAGTAGGGTCCAGAGTCAGTTGAGTCAGGAATCTTTGAATTCCGGTCCTCCGAGTCATCCAAAGGCCTCACGCCTGAGGATTATGAATATGTAACCAATGTCATCTTTCCTTTCGCTTTGAATGAAATGACAGATCTTTCTGAGTATCCCCTTATTGCCAACTTAACAAATGATAAATTAACTCAAAACTTAACAACAGTTAATAATGAATCATTTGAACAAGATGCAAACACACTAAATGAACAATACATTAAAGAAATCTTTAAGCATGTTACATACAAAGAGGAAAATCGGGCCCAAGCTGTCGAGGAGGTTTTGACAAGTGTTAACTTGGGTACTGTCGAGGAACCTAAAGAGACACAGATTGGAAACTTCTTCCAGGGGTTGAACGGGAACAGGCATCGGGTTAATCGCTCAGAGAATACATGGACGTCTTTGCATGGTCATACAAGGATATGCGGGGGCTAGATAGTTCGATAGTAGAGCACGTAATCCCTCTAGCACCGCATGCTAAGCCGCAGCGTAAACCGAGGAAGATCAAGCCAGAATGGTCTCTACAGGTCAAAGAAGAGATTGAGAAGCTCTGCGGGTAGGATTCATCGTAGTCATCGAATATCCGACATGGTTGTCCAACATTGTGACCGTAACTAAGGCCAATGGGAAGGTGCACCGCCGTGTAGATTTTAGGGATCCGAACAAGGCCGCCCCTAAAGATGACTATCCCTTGCACAAACATAGACATCCCGGTGGACTCCACCGCTAACTACGAAGTCAAATCCTTCGTTGATGGCTTTGGGCTACAACCAGATCAAGATGGCCGAGGAAGACCAAGAAAAGATCCTTCACCACACCGTGGGGAACTTATCGCTATACGGTGATGCCATTTGGGCTTAAGAATGCCGGGGCTACTTATCAAAGGGCAGCGACCTCGCTTTTTCATGACATGATCCACAAGGAGATTGAGGTCTACGTCGACGACATGATAATACATTCCAAAGGCGAGAATGGACAACACTTTGTTGACCTGCGAAAGTTCTTCGAGAGGCTGAGACAATATTCCATGAGACTAAACCCTGCCAAATGCACCTTTGGAATGACAAGGGGAAAAGTGCTTGGGTATATGGTCATGGAGCGAGGTATCGAAGTCGACCCCCGAAAGATCAAAGCCATTATGGACATGAGGTCACCTCAAACCCAGACATGAGGTCAAAAGCTTTATGGGCAAATTAAGGTATATCGCCCGCTTTGTCAACTAGCTGACTACCATGTGAGAGCCCATCTTCAAGCTCATGAAGAAGAATGCAGACACAGAATGGACTGAGGAATGCCAGGATGCCTTTGACAAAATCAAGGCGTACCTAGTACATCCCCCGGTGTTATGACCTCCACATGGACACAAACCTCTTCTGCTCTATCTCACTATCACTGATATGGCAGTTGGGGCTATGCTTGCTCAGGAGAAGAAAGACTCTTGGGTAGAAAACGCCATTTACTTTGTCACCTAAGCCGCAAGGGAGTGAGCTCAATTACTCGGCGATGTGAAAAGACTTGTGCAGATTGGTCCGGATAGTCGGTAAGCCGAAGCACTACATGCAAGCCCACTCCGTGAACTTGGTCTCGAAAATGGACCCCATCAAGTACATCTTTGATAAGCCTTGCACTCTCGATGCGCCTAGCAAAGTGGTCCTTCTTCTTAGCTGAGTATGACATCAACTATGTGACCAGAAAGGCCATCAAGGGTCAAGCGTTATCAGACCATCTGGTGAACTTCCCTAGTAATGAGGACCGCGGGCCTGAACCCCAATTACCAGATGAAGGGATCTTTGTAGTCGAGCCTGAAAGCCGATGACAACTTTTCTTTGACGGGGCTGCTAACAAGAGAGGAAATGGCGTAGGGATGCTACTGGTCGACCCGAAGGATGAGCACACGCCAATTGCCATCAAGTTGAACTTCCCCGCCACGAACAATGTTGCCGAGTACGAAGCCTGCATCGCTGGTTTAGAAGCTGCTTTAGAAAGAAATGTCAAGGAGCTCGAAGTTTATGGAGACTCACTCGATCATCAACTGTGTCTCCAACAAGTGGAAGACTGTGGATTCTAACCTTCAAATGTATCATGCCTACATGGAAGAGTTGACTGAGCAGTTCAGAGAAGTAACTCTCCATTACCTGCCAAGGGATAAGAACACATTCGTGGATGCCTTAGCTACTCTAGCCTCATTGGTAGAGATCCCCGAGGGAAAGGCCATAAAACCATTCAGAGTGGGTAGAAGAGAAGCCCCGACTTACTGTTGTGAAATAGACTTGGGACCCGAGCTCATCAAAGAACCCTGGTACAGTCAGATTTACCAGTTCCTTAAGGATGGGGAATCAGCTTTCAGAGATGAAGAAGGTAGACCAAGGCAAGGCATCAAATCTAAGATCTTGCAAGCCCTGAAATGGTTGGCCTCTCACTATGTCATCCTAGGGGGCGATCTGTACAAGAAACGGTACCAAGGACCACTCCTCCTGTATGTCACCCAAGAAAGGGCCAGAAAGTTAATGATCGAAGTCCACAATGGTCCCTGCGGTCCTCATATGAATGCCAGAGCATTGATGCAAGTGATCCTCGAATGGGTTACTACCGGATTTCCATGAAGACAGATCGTGTCCAAGATGTCCGAGCGTACGACAAATGCCAACGATTTGCCAACCTCAATCATCTTCCGCCTCATGACCTGTACTGCATGACGACTCCTTGGCCGTTTGCAACTTGGGGCATTGACGTGATAGGGAAGATAGCCCCGACAGGAAGCAATGGGCATGAATTTGTGCTAGTGGCGGTCGACTACTTCACTAAGTGGGTAGAAGCCAAGTCCTATAAGGCCTCACTTCTAAGAAGGTGGCCCAGTTCGTCAAAGAAAACATCATGTGCAGATATGGGGTGCCCAATGAGGTCATTTCGATAACGGGTCGCACTTTGAAGGAGACTGCGATAGATTGCCGTCGTAATTCAGAATCACTCGCCACAAATCATCCCCCATGCACCTCGGACCAACGGAGCCGTGGAAGCCGCTAATAAGACGCTCGAGCGGATTATCCGAAAATGGCCACCCGTGGTCGTGATCGACCCGAGAAGTTGCACCTAGCACTCTAGGGGCTACAGAACGTCTGTCAGAAGAGCCACGGGAGAAACTCCCTTTGCCCTAACTTACGGGATGAAAGCAGTGTTGCCAGTAGAGTTGGAAATCCCATCACTAAGGGTCCTCCTGGAAAACAGTGTTAATGAAGTAGAGTGGCTGCGCAGCCGGCACGATGAATTGGCTATGCTTGATGAAAGAAGGCTAAAAGCCATGGAGCACACCCGAGCCTACCATAGGCGAATGGCCAGGGCATTCGACAAAAAAGTCAAGGCCAGGGACATCAAAGAGGGTGACCTAGTGCTGAAAGTGAAGCCCCCCACCAGAGACAACTCCCTGAAAAAGTGGGAACCCGTTTGGATTGGCCCATATGTGGTGCAGAAAATACTCTCAGGAGGAGCGATGAAGCTTGCGGACCTGGACGGCAATCCATTTGTCCACCCAGTCAACGGTGATAGGCTCCGCATGTATTACGTCTAATATATATATATATATATATATATATATATAATAAAAAAAAAGAAAAAAAATAATAATACATAGTGCAAAAAGAGTAATGCCCAGCTAGGCTGAAAACCCCAAAAATGGCGGTCTAGGCAAAAGACAGGGTTGCACATTAAAAAAAAAAAAAGAGAAAAATTTTAGTGGAAAAAGAGTAATGCCCAGCTAGGCTGAAAACCCAAAAAGGACGGTCCAGACAAAAGACAGGGCTGCACATAAAAAATAAAAAATAATAAAAACAAAAATCCCGATAGTTCACCAGAATGAACTACAAAGACCTGAGCCCCTTAGTCTTTCTTGTAAAAGGGGAACGTAGGCAGCCAGAAATGGTTCGGTCTAAACAATAAATAAGACATCTGAAGTTTCCATGAAATGTGTCTTATAAATTCTAAGATAATATCTCTTGTTAATTACAAGTTAAAAACTTCTTGATGAGTTCAAGCACGGTCTACTCTTGACTCTGCTAACCTGCTACAAAGATCTAAAATACAATAAAAAAACCTAATAATCTATTGTGTTTGTAAACGGCAATAAGGGAATCCTAGGAATAGATCTATCAGTTGTCATTCACTGAGTCTTCCTTGTTCTTCTTCTCTTTACCTCGACCTCGTCGAGTGTTCTTCCTCTTCTTGTCTATGATGTCGGTCTCCCTCATTCCAATCTCAGGTATCCTCACTGGAGCCTCCACCAAACCCGCGTCAATAAGTGCCTTCTCAATTCGGGTACTAGCCTTAGCCTCAGTCTCCCTCAGAGTCCTACTTGAGTCATAGTCAGCCCCCAATAAAGCCTGACATCTCTCTCCCAAAATGACCTGAGTCGCTCCCATCTCCTTCTCGTACCAGTCCAAGTAGGCCGTGGTCAGTATGGTACTCTTCCTGCTCTTGAGAATGGCCCTGGGTGGGATAGCAGCGTAGGTCCAAGCCCTCGAGAAAAATGAGAAGTGGGTTGGGTCCCTCATGTCAAAAGGCACTACCTCCATGGTACGGATGTCCTTCCAATCATCCAACGGCTCCTGTAAGATCCCAAACTGCCTGGATACTAAGCAGGGGATGCAAAAGGATGACCAAGAGAGCCCCGGAACCCTCACTATGTAGGACTCCTGAAATGTCCTACGAGTCTGCAACCTCCAATGAGGCACCCACCAGTAAATGTTCGAGGTGGACAACCTAGCCATCATCAGCTCCCAGCTACCCTGGTCCTGTTGCCTAGGTGCATCCCTCTAAGAAATCACCCAAGGGCACTGAGTAGGCGAAGCCCCCGGCAAAGCCCCAAGCCTCTCCTGTAACCATAAAGTCAGGACCGCTGGGCTCCCATACCTCATAAAATGGTCTCCCTAGCCATCCTGTCAATGCCATGCAGAGTCTCACCCAAAATCAGCGGGACGATGTACTTCTCAGCCCTGCAATCCCTGACCATGTCCAAAAGTCCACCATGGCAGACCCCTACGGACTCAGCAGTGAACAGAAATGAGAACACGCAGAGGATGAAGGCATCCATGGCCACCGGGGTCGTAGCCGTATTCGGAGACCCAAACCTGCCCGGGATATCAGAAAGGTCAATCCTGTCAGGGGCTATCATCATCCCCTCGGCCTCTTCCAGAGAAATTTACAAAAAAGATGACAACTTTACCGTCACCGGCACGTCTCTGGTCAGAGGATCGAAACGGCCTCAATTTCTGGACCCCCAATCAATGCCCGGAAGTCTTCGAAGGTTGGGACAAGTTCATTGTAAGAAAAGCAGTAAACATGTCTCCGGACATCCCAAAACCTTGCTGCGGCTCTCAAAAGGTCCCAATCGGGAGGGAGATCCTTCAAATGCCATAAAAATTTGATCTTAAAGGTGGTATCGAACAGCCCCTTGTTAGATTGAAAATTGTGTCTCATCCAAGATTGAAGATCGGACAGAAAACGGTCTCTTTTCCCCTTTTGCAATCTGACGGGTTTCTCCATGGCAAGTGATCAAAGTTGATGATTCTTGGTCAAAAATATGCTCTGGGATCAGTTGGGATAAGTCTAGGGTGAAAATGAAATGAAAAGGCCATCCCTTGATTTTATTTGAAAAAAAAACAGTTCAGACAAAACTTCCAGCCGCACGGCTGCGTTTTCTCAGGACCTGGCCGGACGGCTTCTTTTGCTTCTGCAGAAAAAAAATCTGTAGCAGCTCTTGCTGCTGCCCAAGTGGAGTTCTCACCCCACTTTCTCAACAAAACCTGCATAAAAACATGCCCAAACACCATCCATACAATTACATGCCATCACAAACCATTTTGGCCCAGTTTCAGCCCCATTTCCAAGCAAAAAAAACTGCCCCGAGGCTCAAGTAATATGCAAAAACATAAAGCATAAATAAGAAAAGCAAATAAAATATTAATACATTGTCTTCGCCTCCTCGGCGTCCAAATAAAACGAAAAATAAACAAATTATGCATAAAAATGTTCATTGTTTGTTTCTCTCTTCCTAGGTCAATCTAAGGAACCCTAAGCCTCCGACTCCTCGTCGTCGCTGCTTAGCTAGTAGAAGTTAGGATCCCTCATCAAATCCTCATCATCACTCACGTCAGAAAGATTGACATTCACGTGTTCATACTCCGAGGCCGACGAGGTAGAGGCTGTGCTCCCAACGTGCCTTCTCTTGTGTACGGGCCCCTGCACATTCGCCCCAGCCCTGGAAGCGCAGGCCAACTTCCTCAGCAGGGACCGGCACACATCCTTCCAACCTCTATTCTGCCATACAAAAACATCATAGGAACGAGCATGGACCTGCGAGAAAAGAGAAGAAAAACTCAGAAAATTTCAAAAAAAAAAAGGTTCAAAATTGCAAAAAGCAAAGAAATCCGAAAAGGGAAGAGACCCTAGATATACTTACAGTTCTGTCAGGTGGCAGAGTATACCGGGGCTCCCTCGTGTCAGGAACGGGCACCATGAACATCCTCGGTACCCCGTTTACCACATAGGAGAGATGAGCAGAAGGCATAGGCGGATCAGTTGGCTCTACTTCCCCATACCCCTGAGTAACGGCCATCTTCACTAGCTTCTGTCGCGTCCTCAACTGCTACTCCACAAAGGTGGCATACGGGGTATCAAATTCGAAATAATCCTCAGCCGCCACACCGGCCTAATACCTCGCTATCTCATCCGCTGACCAGTTCCTGGGCTGCAGCATAAGCGGTGGAGGGTCGTGAGGAGTGATGGCATCCAAAGGAGGGACATGACCATGCTGCCTGGATAAGCGATCCCCCAAGTAAATGACGTCACAAGTCAGCCCTGTTAGCCACCTCCTCTGTCTAGTCGCCTCCAAGGCATCCCCTAGCAAGACCTCCGGGTACCTCCCCCAAGGATAGAAATCCAACCCATCATGACCATCCCTGTTGATGACCGGTCTCACCATCTTATAATAAAAAGTGATCCGGGTCTTCCCGGTAAACTTATCTCTAGCCTCTCCCCTCCAGCGAATCATGGCCGGGAAGATCTCTGGATCGCTCTGTTGGTTCCAAGGAAAGAACCCGATCACCTCACAGAACCAGACCTGCATGTTAAACAAAAAAAAGGGTCATTTTCTCTCATAAAAATATCAAGACAGAAAAATAAAAAGAAAGAAAAGAAAGTGAGAGTACCTCAAGAGCAAAAGAAAAATAGTCCATAGAAGCAGCCTTGTTACGGCTGTACAAGTCCAAAGAGAAATAGAGTTCAGCCAATCCGGCCTCACCCCAAGAGACCGCCCCAACCTCATCCAAGTTCTCCAAAGAGTCAATCAGGAAAAGCATTGCCAATGTCCCAGAGTTAGCAAATATGGTGACTGACAGCATCAACCACGGAAAAGCTCTCGCGAGTGCGGGCCACCTCTGGCAAAGAAACCCCCGCATGCACCTGTAACCGCCACCTCAACATACCTCGTCTCCATCCCAAGCCCCTTAGGACGGAGGTCAAATCCCACTAAGGCTCTAAACTCATCTGCAGTGATGTGATCTCTCCAGGTCACAAGCCTCCCAGTGAACTGCAAGCCAGTGATAGCAGTAAAATCGGCTGGAGTCACCGTGATCTCTCCCCAGCTAAGATGAAAGCTGTGAGTGGTGTCCCACCAGAACTATGAAAGGGCCTGAACCAGCCCCTTGCTCTTAGAGGTCACATGGATACCTCTACTGATAGCATCAATGAAAAGATCAAGGCCGGTCGCCATCACCAGCTGCTTGGGATTCACCCCATCCTTCTCAAAGTTGGGCATCCTATCCCACTACTTCACAGCCACCTCAGAAGGTCCCATCGACTTGTTCTCCTGTAAGAAAACACAACAAAAATGTGTCAGTCCTTCATCTCATCTCAAAAGCATGCATATATTCAAAAGTGCACATATCTTCGAAGAAAAGCATTCATAAGAGATTTCTAGCATCCTTTGTTTAGAAAATATGTCCTTTATCATTTGAAACACGTCATCCCGAGCACATTGCTCTCTCAAGTACAAAAGTCCAATTTTTACAAAGTTCTTTGCACATAAGCATTAATTTTTCCAAAAATGGCATGCATGAATCCTTTTCATCGTCCAAAATCTTGTTTTCCCATCCATGATCAGAATTGACCTAGTTCTAGCACATGCAAGGACTCCGTCACATTTTAGACATCATTTTTCTTACTTTATTTTCAAAAAATGAGTCATTCTCATTTTTTCCTCAAATAAATTGCGCATGCATGTTCATTCATGTCCTTAGCCTCATAGGTCAATCATCAAACTCCCGAAATAATCAACAAAAATCATAGAAAAATTCCTAAAAAAATCGGGTCAAGCCCTAAATCAATCAAAATTCAAATTGACAAAATAAAGCAAATCAAGAATGCTTACCCCAATAGATTGAGGTTTCGTAGATTTGTGCTCCCTCCTACCAGGATAGAGCTCAGACGGAGGCGTGTTGAAATCATACTTCCGCTCGGTTCGAACGAGCTTCCTCCTCCTCCTAGCGGCTTCCGACAGGGTCCTTTGTGCTTGCCTAGGCACAATGTTCCCCTCTGGATCCATCTTAAGCCAAAGAAGCAAGAGAATTGAAGAATTTTGAAATTTTCTCTCTCTCCTCTCTCCCTCTTCCTCGGCAGAAACAAGCAGCAATGGTTGTTTGCCCGTTTCAAATTCTGTTTAAATAATCTGGTGAAAATAAACTTCTAGCCGGACGGCCTCTTTTGCCCCACCTCATGCCGGGCGGCCTCATCCGCTCTAAGCTGAATTTACCCTTTTGTCCCTGGACTTTCCACTTAGGCATACAATTCCCGTTATCTCTTAACCAGAGTTACTGTAAGTACCCAAATCCGGATCGTCCAAATCCGTCAGAAAGTTAACCGAAATTCGTTAACTGGCCCGCTCCAGGTTAACCGGAACTCGTTAAACTCCCCGTTGCTGTGCCAACGAGACGCCCCGGATCGCCAGTGCATCCCGACGTCGAACCATACTTAGCACGTGACATCTCACGTAAAAGTATGGCTTTCCTCGAAAACGCATTTTCCTAGCACTTTCCGGGCGTTTCTTGATATTTCCTGACCGTTATTTTAAAAAACGGACAAAACCGGACCGAGGGACAAAATCCCACCTCGGTGGTGACTCAGAGGGCACGTGGCGCCCATGCCACCTCCCTCTAGTCACCCTTCAATCAATTTCAGAGGAAAAAGACCAAAATGCCCCCGGTTTGCAAGCCAAGTCCTACGGACTCACTGCGCACTTTTTCCCGAAATTGCCAGCAAGAAGTCCCCTGCATTTCCAAAATTCCCAAAACCCCGAATTCACCCAAGTCCTACGGACTCCTACTGCAATTTTCACCCTATAAATAGAAGTTGCTGTCAAAGGCAAGAGAAGGATTTTTTCACACCAAAAAATCACCATCCCACGGTCCAAACTGGTTTTCACCCTTCCCGAGCTCCCATTTTGTCTCGATTCGCGTGAAATCTTCGTATTTCGATCAAATACGCACCCTACAACTTCGAAACAACCTTTCGAATCACTTTCCGTGTCCCGTACACACCTCCCGAGCCAAAGGAGTCGACCCTAGCCATAGGTATAACTCCCTCTCTCTGAATCTTCCGTTTCGTCTCGGTTTACGCGCCGCCGCTATAATCAAGCTTTCGAACGTCCGTTATCAAAATGTAGACGCTTCTCGTCTAACGGGGTCCGATACGTTTTAGCCTCGATCCTCTTCTCTTTCCGTAAGAGAAGTAATCACGGGTTAAAACGGCGTTCCGACCCCGTTCCGTTTACTTTCATGTCATTTACAATTCCGAGCCGTTTGGCCTCGTTGATCGTCATTTACAATTCCGAGCCGTTTGGCCTCGTTGATCGTCATTTACAATTCCGAGCCGACCACTTCCAGCATACGCTCAAAAGCTCAGCGTTACGATGGTTTCTGAGGGTCAAGCCTGCGGATCGCCACCCCTGGGAACAGATCAGTAACATCTTCCTGGAACGGTACAGATCCAACTTAGAGTGGGAAACAAGTCGCGAGGACTTAATCACCACTAAGCAGAAAGCGGATGAAAGTGTTGGGGAATTCTACAAGAGATGGAGCTGGAAACTCTCCGAAATCATGGAGCCACTCTCCAAAGACGAACAGATGCGGATCTTCAAGTCTTGCTTGAGACCGTCCATCAGAACTCTCATCGGGCCACAATTTCTTCCTGCATCTCCGGGCCATGGTCAATGCCGGCTCACAGCTCGAGAAGGATCTCAAGGAAAAGTTGGCTACCGCACAGCCCATACGTATACCGCTCAACAAATGCATTCAATCCCGCACCGGCCCCCGGCAAAGGGAAAGATACGTCTGTCAACTACGTCCATCGGGGACAACAGTCGGCAATGTAAAACCAGTCCCGCAAAGCAACAATTCTACTCGTATGTACTGTCGTACACTTCGACAAGTTGGACATGCCACCGAGCAAGATGTTGGAAGGGTTAATCAAGGAGGGTCTCCTTAAGCCCGTGGCCAATTACAAACCCAAAGTTCCCGTAGCCAATGCGGACAAGAGCAAATATCGCGCCTTCCATCGCATCACGGCCATACCACCGACAACCGTTTGGGGTTACGATACGAAATCCGTAACTTGATAGAAGAAGGCAAGTTAGAGCGCCCCGTGGCCCAATACATCGGGAATCCCTTTCCGAACAATAACAACGTGAATTCCATTGAGTGGGTGCCCAAGAAGCGTGCCACTGTAACCGGTTTCTCCGCCTCTTTCACTGGATCCTCCTCTAATGTCCACATCGCCTACGATGTTTGTGATTGCTCCGCCCCGCCCGGGAGTACGAGTCTCGAGAAACCGTCCGAGCAATCCTCCGAGAAAACAGAAGAAGAAATCCTCTCAACAAAGAATCGAGAGAAAGATACGAAGCCGGAGATACCAGCCGTAGGTACACTGGGAGAACCCTCCGGAGGTTCGACTACTACGTATTGTACTCCATCCAGCCTCTTTTGCCTCCAGTGCCATGCAGCTCTAGAGCAGACAGGGGTGGGAAAGCCGAAAAGCCCAACTGAAACCGTAATTCAGACCCCGGAACACCGGAATACCTCAGTATCTTGGTAGTCTTATCGCGCCGTAAGCCTAACCCTCCACGGGATCAACCAAGATTCAACTTGTCCAGCCTTCCGAGCCCTGGACCGGTAAAGGAAGATCAAGGTCACTTTGGCAATCGCACTCGATCAATGTGCTAACCAAGGGCGGCAACCGCCACAGCAGCCTCAACATACTCCCGAGGTTCCAAAGAAAGGCTTTACCTCGCAAAAGGAAGACAGAAACGGATGGCCGGATGACTCTCCTTCTACGGATAGAGACGAGATCTACGACTCCCGCCTCGTATGGCAAAAGATGATCACGTTCCGTGATGAAGACTTACCGAGAGACGCCTGGCACAACGAAGCTCGTACATCACTCTCAAACTCAACACCATATCACTCCCCTGAGTATTGGTAGATAACGGGTCAGCCGTTAATGTCCTCCTCTCAAAGCATGATGCGAGCTCTCCGCATCCATGAAAGCCATTTGATACCGTCTACTCTGACTATCAAAGCCTACGACAACTCGTCTCGCCCCATCCTCGGGGACAAGTGACTCGAACTTTGGTTCGAAACCCAAATGGTGCCAAAGAAATTCCACGTGATGGACATTCCATCCGAGTTCACAGCCTCTTTGGGACGCCCCGCTACACCACATGAAAGCCATAGCTTCCACTCTCCATCAAGGCCAAGTTCATTAACCGGCAGGGAGATCTCGAAGTCATCCGAGGGGACAGCTTCTCATAGGAAACGAAGCCGAGACAGCAGCCAAGCGTGTCCGCACTCGTGCACCGGGTTACCTCCTTCGAATCAACCAAGGGACTACCGGGCAAATCTCATCGTAATCCCTCGTAGTCCTGGAGATGCTAACTATGTAAACGTACTCGAAAGCAAAGTGCACTCGGGCAAGCCCGATACATCAAGTTCAACCGTCGTTTCCAACACTTGGAGGCGCATTGGAAGGAAACGCCGAATATCGCCATGATACGGGCACATAAACCCCGCCTCCAATCCGAGATTTATCAAGCATCCTTCAAACTCATTCTCTCGGCCCCCGCCATGCGAGGAGATCTTTGTAATAAAAGTCGACAAGTATCGTCATACTCATCTCGACCGTATGACCGTCGTATGGAAGGTCCTCTACGAGGGATTCCCTCTAAGCCTTTCCGCTCAAGCATGGGGTACGAGATTTTCCTAGCCGCCCAAAGAACGCAACCCGACGCAATACGTCCCTACACTGGATTGAGCGATCCGATGACGATGAATCTGACTCTCCGGAGTCGAGGACGCGGCACCCGCAAGCGCACCTCCGCATTCACATGCTCGCTTTGAGGACGGAACTCCTTCCGATCGTGTCACTTACGACCAAGGTTCCAATACCATGGAAATTGTCAAGCTCAACGTCCAAGCATGCATGCCTATCCGATAATTGGAAGCACGTGATTCACGCAACGAGGAATCCTCTCGATCAAGTAAAGGACGACGACTTCGTCAATATCATCTATTCCGTGTATCCCGATGAAGCCAAGGATCCCGTCCTTGTTATCGATTCTCGCAACACCAAGGTCACCCTCGATGACCGCTCGCTCACGGTAAACGAGGCCCCGGCCAAGCGAGCTCGTAGCTCATCACTACTTCCGAGTACCAGCCCTGCGGCAACCGGCCCGTGCCGTCGCCAAGCTTATACCCTCAAACGCCGCCAAGGCCAAGGGCAACAAAGAAAGGAGACCAAGCTCCTCACCCCGCTACAAGTCGATCAACCTCGGGAACGCTTCCGCAGCCCACCCCGAAAACATCTCGTGGAATGTTTTCCCCGCAAGGCGTAGCCGCCTTCGACACAGAAATGACCACCTCAAAGATCAACATGCTTCGGCTCGATTCTACTCCTGGCCGTCACGCCCCTGATTCGCACATCCCGCGCCGATCGCTAGCTCGATAGACTTGGCGATCGAACGAGATCACGAGACCGTCAACATTGCAGAATTCAATACCCCCGTGGGGTCAATCAAGCAGATATGGGCAAACTTCTTGGTGATCGAGATTAAGGAAGGACGCATGGAATGTCCTGGCCCGACTTCCTTCGTCAATATAATCCAGTGTTCCCGCCATTCGGCGATTTGAATGTAATCACGGTTCTGGACACTAGCCAGACGATGCGCACCTACGGAGACTGCCTAGGTCTCGCAAGGAAAGCTCTCATGGAACTAGCCGCTCAAGAAAGTCGTCTTTGGGACGAAGACCAAGCTCGAAAGACCTACAGGGACCAAGCCCTTAAAGTGTCACAGTGCCTTCGTACGTAAAGCTAGAGGCCACTCTAGACCCGCTCGACCTCAGGAGTTTTGCCCATGGCAACTTCCCGACTACCGTCTCGTTCTCATCCAACCCCTCTCGCTGTGCAAGGGTGGTCAACGGTCCCGATGACCTAGGAGATGGAACGACACGGCAGAACGAATCCCAGCGCTTACCTTCCCGAGGAAAGCAAGTTCTCTGTGAAAACGACGACGAAGATGATGAAACCATTCTCTTCCAAGCCGGGCATGAAGTCAACAAAACCGGACTCCCAAGGGTCCTGGGAGGATGGGAACGGATCATTACCGCACTCAAATTGAAAGGCCAACTCAGGGAGGAAGGTCTATTTAAAAACAGGAGGAGGATGGAAATTGCCTCGAGCAACTACTCGTGGAAATTCCACAGCCATACTCTTCATTTACGTAAACGATCAATCGGGACAAAGAACCACTCACATGGGCAGATGTTCGGGAAGCCGTGTACTTACCTTCCGACATACCCGCCACTCGATAAAGCGTAGAAGAAAACTCTCCCCGACGGAGGTTTACTCTAGATTGCCGCACGCAGCTCAAAGAAGCACCGGCTATTCTCACATGGGAAGAAACGCAGCATTAACTTCGACGCAGCTCCGCCGCAAGAAGGTTGATCCGGGGCCTGCAGTGGAGGAAAACTAGCCAACCACGAGTATCGCTGCACCCAACCTGCATCGCCCGAGTATGCTCAAGAAGAAGGAAAGGAACGCGATATACCGTGAAGAGATCAAGGAGACCGCTCGCTTTGAGCCGAGAACTCTCCAACCTCCCCCGAGGGTCGCAACGCACGCTCGGCCAGTGCAATCACCGTTGTGCACTTACATTCGAACAAACTACGTCAAACCGTAGGCTACTCTCCCGCAGAGGCACTCTAAGCCCGTATCCCGGGACAGATCCGCCAAGCCGCCGAAGCTCCCGGAATTCATCCACAATCAATGAGTTGAGGGAAGACATACGGCCCTATGCTACGAGGAATCCTCCTCTAACTATGGCTCAACTCAGAGCACTGCTCGTAAGGGACCAAACCTCGATGTCACTGTTCTAACCCGATCGGGTCAAATCCATGCATTACCACCTAAGGCCACCAAAAAGCCGACGGAGCTGTAATTGCAACCGCCACTCAAGACACAAGTTCCTTGAAAGAGGACCCGATCCTCACTCACCAAGCGCACTCAGCAAACATTTCCCTTTGGTCTCGCCACCTCCTCTTATCCTCACAAGCTCAAGCTAGAGGAAAGCCTCGGCCCGTACTCATGGTCCCCGTGGACGCAACCCTGCATGAAGTCATTCGATGATTGGTAACATCCACTATGGCAACATTATCACCTTCACGTATTTGGACCTTCCAAAATTTGGGGCCGATCACAATGAGCCGCTCTACATCACAGCCCACTGGACGAGCGTCGCCTTCCCCGCGTGTTGGTAGACGGAGGTTCCGAATGAATGTCTTGCGCCCAAGATGACGGACCCGCTTCGACATCAAGCCCACAGCATCTTAAGCCTTCACCCACACCGTCAAGGCCTATGACTCTACTTCCCGCATGCCTGGGGTTGCTACTTCTCAACATCTCGGTTCGGCAAGCGGGTGATCCCCACCGAATTCCAAGTGTCGACATTCCAATCACTTTCACAGCCCATCCTGGGCGTCCTCGGCCGCATCAAATCAATGGCGTGGCATCCACCCTTCACCAAAGCCTCAAGTTCATGCAAGGCAACGAGCTAACCACGCCTACGGCGACGTTGTCACCACCGAGGGGACCAAAGACCAACGACATTCCAAAAGATTGGAAATCAAGCATAATGATGACATGCCATTAATCGGATTCACTCGAGACCTCCAAGATCCAAATATGCAACGTGGACCTTCCACTGCCTCACGATCGATTCCTCCCGCCTACGAGGATGATGAAACTCATGAACTTCATCCTGTGATCGGGCTCGGCAAAAGGCCGCAAGGCCGCACCAAGTTATTGAAGTCAAGGACCACACCACGGCCCAGTGGGCTCGCTACGTGCCAACACCGCCGACATCAAGGAAGACAAAAGGCTCGCCCGCACCAAGGCAAGCAGCTCGCAAAAGGGGAACCTCCGACGGCACACCCACCTCCGACTACAGCCTTTGACCTCGCTCATTACTTCACCAAGGGAACCGACAGCGTAACCGAGGGGACCGACAAGGGAACCGACAGCCAGAACCGAGGGGACCGACAATGAACCGACAAAGCCAGAACCGAGGGGACCGACACTGAACCGATGAAGATGAAAAAGAAGCAGGGATAGTCAACGCCAAGACTACAGAAAGAATGGAACAGCCTAGCACGGACCTCAAGCGTTTCGCAGGACTCAAAGCTAATCCGATAAGGGAGCGTTCCTCGACATCACAGCTCTACCTCGGGACCAACCGCCACCACGGTCCAAAGATGAGTACACATTCAAGGGAATCCTGCACTTGGAGGAGCAACTCAAGGTACTCTCCATGGGAAACAAGTTGTTCGGATCAGCCGCCGAGGCCACATTCGAGACAAGAAATCCAAAGCGGAAGGAACCGTAATTCATAGAAAACGCTCTCAGCTGACCAGCCTTGCGTAGTCCTGTTTGAAGAAGTCATGGAGTTGCCCAATTTGATCGACCGGGCTCCGACAACAAAGATGATCGCCATGATAGGGACAGCAGGAGCCAAGCCTCTCGATCCCCGCACCCTCCTCAAGCATCCAAAGAATGCCATCAAGAATTGGGTAACTTTCACCGACTCAAGGGCAAGCCAGTGTAATTGGAAGACAAGCCGGGCCCGCACCCACATCTCCCTAAACCCGGTCTCAAACCCTCTCGAGCCGGCCTCCTGTCGAGTCCGGCCCTTCCGAGTCATCCAACGGCCTTACGCCGAGGACTATAATGTTGTAGCCAATCATGTATTCCCGTTCTTGTGTAATGAAAAGTCTCGACCTTTCTGAGTATCCTCTCATTGCCACTTTAACAACCGATAAGTTAACAAACAACTTAAAAGACGTTAATAATTCAATTGATAAAGAAGCGTACACATTAAACGAACAATACATTAGAGAAGTTCTCGAGCGTGTAGTTGACCAAGAGGACAACCGGGCCCAAGCCGCCGAAGAGGTTATGACCAAAGTGAACCCGGGGCCGCGCAAGAGCCTAAAGAGACACAAGCGGCGCTTTCTTCGCCGATGCGTAAAAGGAAGCCCCGATAAAACCTCCTCCGGGAGTATGTTGACGTGTTCGCCCGGTCATACCAGACATGCCAGACTCGATCCCTCAATCGTGGAGCACGTAATTCCCGATCCCGAATCCAAGCCTCGTCAAATGTAAGCCGCGCAAGATCAAGCCAGAGTGGTCCTTGCAAGTTAAAGAAGAAATTGAGAAAATGCTCCGAGTTGGTTTCATCAGAGTGATTGAGTACCCGACTTGGCTCTCCAACATCGTGACGGTCACCAAGGCCAATGGAAAGGTCGATGTCGCGTGGATTTTCGGGATCTCAACAAGGCCAGCCCTAAGGATGATTTCCCACCGCCTAACATCGACATGCCGGTCGACACCACGGCGAATTTCGAAGTAAAGTCCTTCGTGGACGGGTTTGCCGGATACAACTGCATCAAGATGTCCGAGGAGGATCGTGCCAAGATCGCCTTCACCACTCCACGGGGACATACCGTTACACCTGGCCATGCCGTTCGGTCTAAAGAACGCCGGGCTTACTTACTGGGCCGCAATGCCTCTCTTCCATGACATGATTCACAAAGAAATCGAAGTATATGTCGACGACATGATCATCCACTCCAAGGGATCGACATGCAAAGACATGACAGATCCGAGGAAGTTCTTTAATGCACTCGTAAAACACTCCATGAGGTCAACCCGGCAAAGTGCACCTTCGGCCAAGCGCGGCAAGGTACCGGGGTACATGGTTACGTAAAGAGGTATCGAAGCCGATCCTGTGAAAATCAAGGCCATCATCGACATGAAGCCGCCTCAAACCCCGATGTAAGTGAAGAGCTTCATGGGAAGACTTCAAGCACATCGCCGCTTCATCAACCGCTTGACATCTTCTCGCGAGCCCATGTTCAAACCGATGAAAAAGAATGCCGACATCAAATGGGACTCCGAGTGCCAAATAGCTTTCGAGAAGATCAAGACCTACTTGGTGAATCCCCCACTCGTGCTCCGCCACACGAAGACAAGCCACTACTCCCGTATTCGACAAGAATGTACACGTCTATCGGAGCAATGTCGGCACAAGAACAAAGATTCCAAGGTTGAGCATGCAATCTACTTCGTAAGCCGAAAGCTTCAAGGAAGTGAACTCACTACTCAAAGATCGTAGAAAACCCGTACCGCCTGTAATGGGTAGTCGGGAAACCGAAACACTACATGCAGCCGCATTCTGCTCCCGGTCTCCAAAGTGGACCCCGTCCGATATCTCTTTGACAAGCCATCCCCGTCAATGCGGCTAGCCAAGTGGTCATTCTTCCCGGGCCGAGTTCGACATCAAGTACATGGTCGAAAATCAACAAAGGGCGAGTAATGGCGCATCGCCTTGCCGACTTCCCGAGCAAAGGAACCTAAGGGTCCCGATCCGCAATTTCCTGGACGACGGAATCTTTTCACTTGACAAAGGCAAACCGCCGGCAACTCTTCTTCGATGGGGCAGCCAACAAGAAGGGGAATGGCATTGGAATGCTCCTTGTCGATCCCAAGGACGAGCATACTCCCATAGCCATCAAGTCGAATTTTGAAGCAACCAACAATGCAGCAGAATACGAAGCTCGTGCAAAGCAGTTTGGAAGCCGCCTCGAGCGCAACATCTTAGAGCCGGGATGTATATGGAGACTCGCATTGATCATCAATCAAGTATCCAACAAATGGAAGACGGTAGATTCCGGCCTTCGTAAGTACCACGCGTACATGGAGGAGCTCATTGCTTCGCCCAAGGACATCTCTTTTCACTATTTGCCAAGAGACAGAAACCGCTCGCGTACGCCCGGCAACCTCGCCTCTTGTCGAAATTCCCGAAGGGAAAGCAAGAAACCCTCGTAATAGGCAGACGGAAACACCCGCCTATTGCCGTGAGATCGAAAAGAAAAAGAAACGATCGACGAACCCCGGTATAATCAAATTTACCAAGCATTCTCCAAAGCGGAGAAGCTTCCTTCACAAATGAAGATGGAAAATACAAAGAAGGGATCAAAGCCAAAAACATGATGGCATTAAAACGCCCGGCATCCCATTTCGTCATTCTCGGGGGTATGTTGTACAAGAAGCGCCACCAAGGGCCACTCCTTCGGTGTGTAAACAAAGAAAAAGCGCCGAAGCTAACGAACGAAGTTCACAACGGAACCCGCGGTCCGCACATGAACGCCCGAGCATTGACACAGTATCATTCTCCGTATGGGATACTATTGGATATCAATGGAAATGCATCGCATCCAGCTTCGTCCGAAGCCGCGACAAATGTCAACGGTTTTCCAACCTCAATCACATCCCTCCTCACGAACTCTACCGCATGACTACGCCACGGCCTTTCGCCACATGGGGAATCGACGTCATCGGCAAGATCACTCCTCCAGGGAGCAATGGTCACGAGTTCATTTTAGTCGCAATGACTACTTCACCAAATGGGTAGAAGCCGATCGTACAAGGTACCGAATTCTAGGAAGGTGGCCGAGTTCATCCGAGAGAACATCATGTGCCGATATGGAGTGCCCAACGAGATCATCTCCGACAATGGGACTCACTTCAAGGAGATTGTGACCAACTACCGACCGACCCGTAGTCACACGTCACAGTCTTCTCCTTACGTACCACAAACCAATGGTGCAAGAGAGGCACCAACAAGACTCTCGCCATGATAATCGAAAGATGACCACCGCAGGCCTGGACCGGCCCGAAAAGCTACATCTAGCCCTCTCGGGGATACCGAACATCGCCGAACCGCCACAGGGAGACTCCGTTCGCACTTACCTACGGAATGGAAGCAATGTTACCCGTGGAATTGGAAATTCCATCCCTCCGAGTCCTCTTGGAAAACGGGATCAATGAAGTCGAATGGCTACAGCAGCCGCCACGACGAACTTGCTCTACTCGACGAGCGCAGATTGAAAGCCATGGAACACACTCGAGCCTACCAGAGCGTAATGGCACGAGCATTCGACAAGAAAGTCAAGATCCGAGACATCGAGAAGGTGACTTGGTGCTAAAGGAAAAGCCTCCTACGTGCACCAATCCCCTCGGAAAGTGGGAGCCTACCCGGATAGGACCGTTCGTGGTACAAAGAATCTTCTCCTGAGGAGCCATGAAGCTAGCAGACTTGGACGGAAACCCTTTCGTTAACCCCGTGAACGGATGCAAGCTCCGCAGATACTTCGTTTGAGGAAGAGCACGAGTCAACTCACCTTCCCCATACACCGTCCCCTCGCAAATTAAAGTGCTAAAAGAGTAATACCCAACCGGATACATTCCCGCTAATGATCCGTAAAAACAGTGGTCGCACTTCTTTTGTCTTTGTTTTTCTCAAATTCACCTAAAGTGTCGAACTACGGTGACCTCGAGCCCCTTAGTCCAATTGTAAAAGGGGAACGTAGGCACCATCATTGGTTCGGTCTAAAAACAAAAATACAATAAGCATCAATTGCTTGTGTTTCAAAAAAAAAACTCTTTTCATTTAACCTACAAATTCATAACGGTTAAAACATTCTTTGATGAGTTCAAGCACGGCCAACTCTTGACTCGCTACACGCTAGCAAAACTACAATAAAACATTAATCAATTAATGTGTCTCGCAATGACAATGGGTGGATACTCCGACAAAGAAGGTCAACCTAGTTTCCCGTACTAGGTCCTTCATCCTTCTTCCCCTTCCCTTTTCCCCGGCGAGTGTTCTTCACCTTCGCAGAAATATTCCTAGGCCTTCTACCCGGCTCGTGGACCCTTCCCGACGCCTCCGTCAAGCCCGCGGCCGTCAACACAGCCCTTTCTCTGCTCGTCTCGAGCCGCCTCGCTTCGAGCCATCATCGCTAGCTTTGATTGGCCTCCCGACAAGCACTTGCCACATAATCGCCCATGGCATCGCGCACGATTCCTGTGGTTAGCCTCGCTTCGTCCTCTCTCAATGTCGAGCCGTCTGTGTGATCGCACTCAACAGCCACTCCGTCTCCACAAGATAGCCATCTCGTGTCTCCCCATACACTCTTCGTACTCAGCCCGTATATCAAGCGATGTAACAAAGGCTCTCTCTCCGGTGAAAGAGAACCCCGGGCAGAAAGGACGTGTATTGCCACCACCGGTGACCAAAGAATAGCGTCGAAGGATCCTCCATCTCGCAGAGATCCCACCTCAAAGGTAGCAAAGATAACTCGTATCGCCGCTGGCATCTCGCCCACTGCACGCCGCGTAACCAATGATGGAATATAGAAAGACGCCCGAGACAGCCCCGCACTTCCGACGATCAATGCACCCTCCCGAGCGGTCCTACAAGTCTCAGAATCTTCCAATGGGGAACCCACCATCGCAAGTGATGCGTGCCAAGTCCGGCCATCCAGAGCTCCACCACACTCGATTACCCCCTATCACCAGAGGACGCCGCGAGAAAGACCAAGCGTCACAAGACATTGGCACCTCGTGCATCATCTCGCAGCCTCTCCTCAACCACATGGTCGCATAGCGGGACTCCTCCCCACATGTATCGGCCACGGCCGCCATCCGGCCTACGCCCAGAACGTCTCGCCCAAGACCAATGGCACGATGTCTCTCCACTCCGCATCGCTCACTGTGTCCAAGACACCGTGATGGCACACACCTGCAGACGTGAATGTGAACAGAGTAGCAATCACGCACAGAGCAAACGCGTCCCCACGCAAAGACGCTCCTCGCCTCCGGCAAATCTTTCTGGCGCCCCGAAATGTCAACGTAATCGGAATCCTCAGACAAGCATCCCGTATGCTTCTCCAAATGAGATACCCAACAAAGACACTAGCTTCTCAACGGGGCCATGCCACCAAAGATACGGAAGAACTAGCTGCTCCGCCTCAGTGTCCTCCTGCACGGCCCGGAAATCTTCAAACGTAGGAGTGACTTCGTTGTACGAAAAGCCGTACACATTCCTCCTTACGTCCTGTAACCGAGACGCGGCTCTCAAAAGATCCTAATCCGGCATGAGCTCCTTCAAAGCCCAAACAGATTTAATCCCGTAATGCCTTCGAAAACCTTTTGTTCTCGCCTCGTGTGGTTCCGTACCCACGATCGAAAGTTGTCCAAATATCGCTCTTGCATCCGAGACGATAACTTGGGAAAAGGAGCCATGTCGAAGGTGAAGAAAACCTTAAGAAATGGAAAAGAACTCAAATTAATGAGCAAAAGCAATGCGTTAGCTTCTTACAAATTGCAAAGTTGAAACCGCAATTTAAAGAATCTGGAAATTCAATCCTAGTCCGGCCGGATTCTCTCGCAGCTGACTTGTCAACTCGCAGCCTACCGCCTTTAAAGTTGGAAACATTTCCAAACCATGCCCTCGTTTCACTCTTATGAAATCTCGCGTGCTCGCCTCGATTTCATTCAACCAATGTCAATATCCCTTCCGCCTGCTCGTGCAACAAGCAGTAAATAATTAAAAATTAGTGCATACATGCTTAATTTTTGACCCGTTCAATTTTTAATGCATTTCTCCTTTTTATTTATTTTTGATTAACCTATTTGCTTATTTGCCGAAAATAATCGAAGGTGATCACGTAATAAATATGGTACATGTGTTCCGCCCCACGGGCGCCTTTTTGCAAATATATTTCAAATCAAAATTTGTTCCCGATAAATACATGCATTTTGTCTAAACAAAATAGTAAAAAAAAAAAAAAAAAAAGCAAGAAAAGGGGACTACTCGAGTCCCGCTCGTCATCCGTACACTCGACGTACCGCTTCCGCCGCCGCCGGATTCTGTCGCAAACAGAACTCGCCAAACTCCTCCACTGGGAATAGGCAAAGTGGCCTCCTGAGTACGCGAACTCGAGGACTCCTCTCGCGCCCGAGTGCGCAGTAAGAAGGAGCTCCAAATCCAGCTGCTCCGCCCGCGAACCGGCCAAACCCCGTGTGAAGTCCTCCCCACCACCGTGGGAGCAGCGAACCCTCGGCCTAGACGGCCCCCGATCGCGGACGTCCACGCTCCTCCGGAACCGCACCGCATGAACTCCACGAGCCTCCCGGCGTAGGCGACCACCCGTCCACTGCAAATTTCCCTACGGCCTCATCAGACGTACGCCGATACCTCGCGAACCAGAAAATCATCGTAAAGCGAATGTAAAGTACAGATGCATCATGTGCGTAATGCTACTATCAAATGCGTAAAATCGTAAAAGATGCTCACCGAAGCATTGGGGTCCGCCTCCGTATCGTGGTCTCGCTCCGCCGGAGCGGATCACAAGTCGCTCGCGCGAACCGTCCAGCCCTCGTACGCTAGCCTAGCTCGCGGACAGAAAATGTCGAGGACCTCCGTGGACCTCGCCCTCCCTATGCCGCACCCGCGGGCTCCTCACCATCTCAAGAAAACATCATAAGCGGCCCCCGCTATGATGTACTATGAAGTACACACTCGAAGGTACCCCTCCACTCACACCCAAGCATCTCCTGGATGCCGCATGTACAGAGGAGGATCCACCGGCACCAATGGAAGAGACCCCCGCCTATGCCGACGGGTCACCCTCTCCCCCAAATACATGGCGTCAGCTGAAGTCCCACCAGAGCTTCCGCCGCCGTGTAGTCTCGCCGGCACCGCACCGCGACATGATCAAACCCGCTCCACCAGTCACTGATCCTCTCGAGAACTCCAAGTTCAGCCGCCGTAGATATCTCTCGTACGACACTCGAGTGCCAACCCTCGAAGAGACCGCCCTCTTCGCCTTCTTCCGCCAAACCAAAGAAGGCAGTGGAACAGGGACGGTACGGCTCCTTTATGTCCCAAGCTCGCGGACCGAATACCTCGTAGCACCGCACCCGCCAAGAGAATGGAAAGTTATGCCGCCTACAAAGCGTATACATACGAGTACATAAAAGGGGCAAGGAAGAGAAAAAGCACGTAAACTTACATCCAAGACAAAGCGTGAAGGCCTAAATGTGTGCTCCTCTCCCCGCGAGAACCCGTCCAAAGAGTGGTAGAGCTCGGCCACCCAGCCTCTCCCCCACGCAAACCCCTCACGGCATCCAAGTCTACCAAATACCCGAGCAGAGGGAAGTGACAAGACGTGTCGGAAGTCGGGAACAAGGTCGCCGACAAATAAGAAACCAAAGGAACCTCGAGCCAGACGCTCCGCGGTCATCCTCAAGGACCCAGCCAGATAATCGGCGACACCCGCCTCAAGTGATGCTCCATCGGCTCGTACCGAATGCCTAAGCCCCCGGCATCGGTAATATCGAAACCCAAAGAGCCTGCATAACCGCTCCGGGTGTAACCATCAACCCACACCCGCCGTTGCCATAAGCTCGGCAACCCTGATAGCGGCAAAATCCGTGGGAGTCACCGTCGCTCCCCATCTCGAAATGGAAAGTGTGGGTCGTATCCCACCGCACTCGCTCGCCGCGACATACATGGACCCGCCCTTGCTGTGACACTGCCCGCCGCCACAAAGATCGAGTAAAACCCAGCCTACCCGAGTCAATCACCACTGCCGTGACTCCTCTCTCCTCTCGAGCTACGTCCGGATAAGGCCCCACAATGCCTGCACCGCCTCAAAAGCACCCCGACTCTTCTGGTTGTGGGTATCAACCGTCCCTGTCCCCTGCAGACAAACAAGACAGAAGCAACGTCAACAAAATGCAACAACGCATGTCAAAAGGATGCAATACAGATACGGTTCTCATTCATTTCCTACGTATATTTAAATCATTTCGAAAACTCCGTCGAATCCGGAACTTTCAAAATCTTTCGAAAACTCCGTCGAATCCGGAACTTTCAAAATCTTTCGAAAACTCCGTCGAATCCGGAACTTTCAAATTCTTTCGAATTTTTCGAAAATTTCGCTCCGTCCCGAATTAAAGCTACTTTTAATTTTGGAAAATGCATTTAGACATGGAATTTTGCAACCAAAATTTTTATGTCATCTACCCATGATGTCAATTGAACTACGTCCTAGTCAATTTCGACAACGATTCATAGCAAAGTCAAAAGCCCCAAATCGGGCACCAAAATCCCTAAGTAAATTCCTAACAAATTTCTAACATTTAAAGAATGCACATTCTTGAAATTAATGGAATTTGTAGGGAACTTACGTGTCTTTCAATCCCTCCTCGAGTTGTGGCGGTCCCTCGCCGGATAAAACTCCGCCGGATTCAATGGGAAGAGTGGTGGTTCGAATGGTCCGAACCAATCGAGTTCTTTCGTCGCCTGGGCCCTTCCGTGGCGAGCCATCAGTCCTCCTTCACCCTCCATAGCGATTTTCCCTCAAACCCGAGCAAACCTTGCAATTTTGCTGATTTCTCTCTTTTCTCTCTCTCTCGTCGGCAACAATGGAAGAAAATGGCCATTTTCTTCCCAAGTAAATTTCAGATTTAAAAAGTTTCGGGAAAATGTTAGAAAAGTCCGACCTGACTCTTACCGCACCGTGTATCACTTTGCCCCCTTTGCCCTCGCCTGCAATTCCACTTTACCACTTTCGCCCCCAAAAGTGTAAAATTTCCCCCGCTTAGACATTTCTAACGCCCTATCCCCCGAGGATAAATCAAAGTGCTAGTTCTCACTAACGCTCACGCCCGTACGTTAAATTCAGCTAGTCCTCACTAACGCTCGTCTCCGCTGCACGTTAAATTCTCGCTAGTCATCACTAACGTTCGTCTCTCGCACGTTAAATTTCGCTAGTCCTCACTAACGCTCGTCTCCCGCACGTTAAACTCTCGCTAGTCCTCACTAACGCCGTCTCCGCAGACGTTAAATTCTCGCCAGTCCTCACTAACGCTCGTCTCCAGACGTTAAATTCTCGCTTAGTCATCATCACTAACGCCGCTCTTCGCACGTTAAATTTCTCGCTAGTTCCTCACTAACGCGCCGTCTCCGGTACGCAAATTCCTCGCTAGTCCTCACTAACTGCCGTCTCACGCAAGATAGCCCCCCCGCTAGTTCTCACTAACGTCTCGTCTCCGCACGCTAAATTCTCGCTAGTCATCACTAACGCTCTGCCTCTGCACGTTAAATTACTCGCGGAACTAGTCATCACTAACGCCGGGCTCTCCTGCACGCAAATCTCCCAAGGCTTAGTTCTCACTAACGTCTCGCTCTCCCGCACGCTAAATTTCCGCTAGTCCTCACTAACGCCTCGTCTCTCGCACGTTAAATTCCGGCTAGTCATCACTAACGTTTCGTCTCCCGCACGCCTAAATTCTCGCTAGTCATCACTAACGTTCCGTCTCCAGCACGTTAAATTCTTAAAGCAATTACCAGCCGGGTTTCCACGCAATCTGGGCCTGGGGCTGACATTTGACACGGTCCAATTCCCACGCTCAACCACGACCTTTCACTGCCTGACAGTCATTCGCTTTACGGTCCGATGCACGCCTCACCGCGACGTTAAAACTCTGGTCCGATTCTCAATTTCAATGGTCCTTTCACTGGCCCGATTTCAAACTCTCCACCGCTGACCTTTCACTGGTCCGGACACTCATTCACCATGTCACTGGACCCGATTTCAAGCATGATGCCGCGACCTTTCACGGTCCGATTCCACTCAATCAAATCGCGACCTTTCACTAGCCCGATTTCAATTCTCACCGCACCTTTCACTAGCGATCTTCACTCGACGTTTCACGGCCCGAGCCAAATTCTCCATCGCGACCTCTCAATCGCGATTTCAATCCCCAATTCACTGCGGCCCGATTTCACTCTCATCGCGACCTTTCACGGTCCGGAGCACCAATCGCGACTCACGGTCCCGATTCCACTCTCAATCGCGACCTCTCACGGTGCCCGATTCATCTCCATCGCGACCTTTCTCTGCCCGACACCAAATAAGTGCGACCTTTCACGGTCCGATTAATCTCACCAATTTCTACTATGCTAATCTCACCGTGCGACCTTCACTCGGTCCGATTTCAATTCTCAATCGCGACCTTTCACGGTCCAAGGGATTCCACTCCGCGAACTCGCGTCCGGACAATCATTCGGCAATCAAGGATTTTCACGTCCCGATTTCCAACTTCTCAATCGCATCTTTCACGGTCCGACATTTCAATTCTCACTCCGGCACCTTCACGTCCGGGACATTTCAATTCTCAATCGGTACGAATGCCTTTCACGGTCCGATTCTCGACTCCCTCAATCAGCCCGACCTTCACGGTCCGATTCCACCCTCTTATCAATCGCCGACCTTCATGGTCATCTCTCAATCGCGAATCTTCACTGTCCTGAACCCTCAATTCTACAATCGCCTTGCAAACCTTCATCTTGGTCCGGGACCAAATGCTGACAAGCCCGACTCGCAAGGTCCGAACTCCGCAAAGCTGGTCATCTCTTCGCAATGCCAATAAGCCCGAACCCCAAGCTGTACGAATTCCGAGACCTCGCAAGGAATAGCTCATCTCCGGCAACATGTTAAGAATAAGCCCGAACCCCAAGGTACGAACGCCTGCAAACAATGCCAGTCATCTCCTAAGCAATCGTGCACAAGCCTGAACTCCCATGTGCACGGTAACGCTCTCGTAATAATCCTCTTCTGCCATCCAAGTAAGCCCTAACTCTCATCCCCAACAGATAAAATCGGCAACAAAGCACAAGCCCAAGACCCAAGGCACGAACGCCCTCGCGCATCGCAATCTCGGCTTCGAGGCGCCACACGCCCCTCGAAGGTTTCTAAAAGTCCCAGTTCGACGCCTCCCACCGCCCATTCGTGAAAGGTACTCGCAAATGGTCTCATCCAAAGTTTAGACGCTCCTAACAAGCTCCCGCCAGTCAAGGTCCCGCATGCGCGGCCTCGCTTCTCTTTTCGAACTACTATCGCTTTGATTCCCCGCCGGATACGTAGGAATCCTTTTTCGCTAAGGGTGGTCCAAAGGCACCTACTGACTCTTAGTTCTCCTTCAAAGTAAAATGTATCCCGATTTGATCCTTATCTTTTCAATCTAATTCACCTTCCTTCGGAGGAGACGCCGAGGCTAACTCAGAAGTACCCAAATCCCATCGTCCAAATCTGGCCAGCTAAAGTTAACCGAAATCCATTAACCGGCCCGCTCCAGGTTAACCGAACCCGTTAAACTCCCCGCTGCTGTGCTAACGAGACGCCCCGTGGATCGCCCTGCATCCCGACGCTGCCGAACAACCATACTTAGCACGTGACATCTCACGTAAAAGTATGGCTTTCCCCGAAAAACGCATTTTCCGGCACTTTCCGGGGCAAGCTTGACATTTTCCGGACTGTTATTTTAAAAACTGACAAAACCGGGACCTTGTGGACAAAATCCTTACTCCCGCCGGGTGACTCGAGGGCACGTGGTGCCTATGCCACCTCCCTCTAGTCACCCTTCTGAAATCAATTTCGAGGGGAAAAGACCAAAATGCCCCTGGGGTTTTGCAAGCTGTCCGGCCGGACTCATCAAGCAGACTTTTCCCCGAAATTGCCAGCAAGTCCCCCAGATTTCCAAAATTCTAAAACCCCCGGGCTCCGGCCCAAGTCCCACTGACTCCTACCGCAATTTTCAATTCTATAAATAGAAGCGTCACAATAGTAAAGACAAAGGATTTTTTTTCACACCAAAAATCACCACCCCACGGTCCAAACCGGTTTTCACCCTTCCCGGAAGCTCCCGTTTTGTCTCGATTCGCGTGAAACCTTCGTATTTAATCAAATGTCGCACCCTACAACTTCGAAACAACCTTTCGAATCATCACTTTCCGTGTCCAGAGGCCACCTCCCGAGCCAAAAGGAGTCGACTCCTAGCCATACGTATAACTCCCTCTTCGAATCTTCCGCCTGC